>CM074498.1:24817564-24904857 GCA_037389245.1 Oryzias sinensis | reverse complement strand
TACCTGCCAAGTGAAGAGAAATTCAAATCGTTGTGCGGCTGAGGCGCTCCGGATTAATGCACTCCTTCACCTTGGGGGTAGTCATGCTGCATTCAAGTGCGCTGGGAATTTCCACATTTGCTCGCCCCGACCTACTCAAAAAAAAACACTCAGTCGGACTGTATTCAGTATTAAAAGTAAATATTTAGCCTTGTTGTTTTACATATTTTGCGACATTATTTTAAACCAACTTCATGTTTGGAACAATAGTTAAAAAAAGAGTGAAGTTGTGAATAATCTCTCATGTTTATAAATGAGGATAATTGATGGATTTCAACCATTGCAGTCAAAACAATAAAGAATTCACAGAGATTTCTCAAACTCAATACAGAAATGATTAAATAATTAAACTATACTTTGTAGTTTATCAAAGTCGTTGTGCTTTTATGTTTATTTGAGCTTGTAGTTACACAATAAGTACCATGTAAATACCATTTTAGTAAACTCTAAGTACTGTACTGTAAAAGAAAGTGTTACCTTTTTTTTAATGCAGAATCTCTCTCCTTCATCAATTTCAAAATGTCAGTGTTAATCCACGGCAGTGTTTCTCTATGACCTTGTTTATAGAGGCGTCTAGAAATTCTGTACAAACCTGATGAGAAGCAGGGGTTGCTTCCAATCAGCTAAAGTTGCAGCTGGTGACTCTGCCCCTCCCACAGACCACTGACACAGGCTGAGAAGCAGAGAAGTTCACTAATAATCTGGTTTGTTTGTTTTGATCATTTAAAGTATTGCAATTTGCTTTAATTTTGAAGCATTTCTTCCAATGATGTTATTAAAACCTGAAAGCTCATCTAATTAAGAATTCAGCTGCTCTGGGCCTGTGTTACAACCATCATGAGACACCACATCTATGTCTAGATAGTTTGAAAAACATCTCTGGTTCAGGTTTCCGTCATTGCCTGACAGAAACACGTATACATTTCAAAATAGACAGACATAAGTGAACCTCTAAACTTCAGTTTTGAACAGTAGCATCTTCTTTTTCCTACTGGAGATGTTCACTAATGGATTCAGAATAATTACAATGCGTTTGTCTTTACCTCGGCTGCTTTATGCTTTTTAGAAATGGATGTCCTCCTCTTTGCGGTTGTGGTTTTCTCTCCACTCCTCCTGGCGGTTCAGATTAAGTCGCTGGAGGAGGACACCGGCGCTCTCGCCGCGTTCATCCAGGTGACAGAATCTCGTTAAAGTCATGTCCACCGGCCACCGCTGAATGATTTATTTCGGAGTAAAGGTCGCCGCAGCAATGAGTAAATGGATGTTGATGCTTGAGGCGCCTCGGAGCGCATTTCCATGGAAACAGTGTCACTGGGAGGGTCGGCCAGACTGCCGCACCGCTGTCTGTCTGCTTCCCAAAGCAGAAATACCAGCTATGCTGAGCAGGGTCAGTCTGACGGAGCAGACCATCAATGAACAAGTTCTATTCCCAAACACACACATATAACTCAATATATGTACGAGGTTTTGAAACTCATGTCAGACATTAGCTTTTAGACATAATGTACGTTTGGTAACTTAAAGTAAAATTAACCAAACCTTAAGAAACTTGGGAACCTTGCCTAATATTTGTAAGGACTGTAATCAGTATCAAGATTGATGAACCTGATCTATGAAAATATAATGTAAACTTATTAATGTAATTACAGACAGGAGTTCACTAACTGTAGAAATAGATTAGGGACAAGTTTTAAAATTCAAACCTAAAGATCTGTTGTTGCCATATCGAGATGAAGACATGACAGCCAGACAGGAGGGATAAATATAACGTACAGAACAGCTGCTCCTTTATGTATTTTTTACTGTTTTCCATTACAATTCTATATCTGACTACAGTGGTTGCTCTTTATATCGCAGGAGTTGCATTCTAAAGATAACCTGTTAGAGGGAAATCTGCAAGTTAGACCTTTTTTCTACAGTATTTACAAATGTTTCAAGACTGAAAAACCCCTCATACACTATATACTTTATATACAGTACGTTTCATAGAGAGGACTGGCATCCTGAAACCAAATGAATGAAACAGATATTAAGCTGAAAATGTATTACAAAAGTATTTTGATACTTTGTATCAGGTACTCAAAATCTGATCGGGACATCCCTGGTAATAGATTCAAGACCATTTTTAATCTTTAACTGTTAAAGAAAATAGTTGAAAGTACAGATAAACCTTCTGTAGATATGGAATAAATATATATGGTTACATACAAGTACATATTTTACTAATCTGATTTCACTAAAAATTAATTAAAATAATCCACATTTTGACAAACAACAACCTTTTTAAAGTAATGCAACTAATAACTTTTTTCATAGTTACTAATATTTAAGAGCAATCAGTTCACCAGTTGCTTTTTTGATTAAGAAGTAACTATAACTGTAACCTCTAACTATAACATTTTAAAATAACATTCCAAAACTGGCAGCAAATGTCTGAATGTAATTGAGTCAGTGTTTGATCTTTTTTCAAAGTCTTCCCAGTGGTCTTTTCATTAAGATTATCCTGTTTTTAGCCAAATTTTAAAAACCAATGTCATTTTCTAACACATAGTTTCTGTAGAGCGGCAAGAATTCATCAGAAATTTGCCTCTGAGTTGTGTGCGAGACTGTTAGAAGTACGCCTGCGCTTATTTCCCCGTCATCCCTTTGTTTCTACCGCTTTATCACAGCCCCTCACAACCCCAACGTAACATTTGTGGTGCAACAAAAATGGTGAGGACTATCGCAGCTATCCAGCTGTACAGTTTTTAGCCAGATTCCAACTCAGACGAGGAAAAGAGACATACATGGATCTGCTATCTAAGTATGCGTGAGAATGCAGCACAACAGGGAGCTTGTGGCCCACCCATTTTAATTGCTGCGTCACAAAATAAAACTTTTTCAAATGGCATTTTTTATATGCTCCTGGTTCATCACAATTTGAATAAAGAAATATATTTTGGAATTTACAATAGAATTTTTTTATGTGAATTTTGATTTGAATTGGTTTATTTCAAACAATCAAAGCAAGAACAATGCACAAGACAATACAGCAGTTATACATTTATACAGAGATGTAACAAACTAATTATACATTAAATTAAAGACTGCTTGAATGGGAGTGTAAGGAAGCGATTTTATATAATCCCACCCCTGTTCTACGGTAACCATTTTCATTACATGATTTCTCATTATCCGGTTCATATTTTATCTGATATCTATGCCTTACCAACACAGTTTCAGGTTATTAAGAATACTTGAGTATCCTTAAATCACATGACAAAGATGAAGTACTTAATAATAATAGAAAATAGACAAAACTTTATGTTGGAAATCAACAGTGTCAACTATCTACCTCATTGCCACCTCTGCACTTTGACATGTCTACGCACAATTTTTTTTCATACGCAATTTTTGCACAGTCATCTCAGCACTCTTCAGCACAGTTCACAGCTCATATTGCACAATGTATATACTGTTTGTTTGTTTGTTGATTTTATTATATTACGATGTTTTCTTACTACTTTTACCCTTCCTTAATGTTCCTGCACTGATGGTGATGCTTAAATCTCATTGTACTATGCACAATGACAATAAAGCCATTCTATTCTATTCTAATATTGCACATGCAGATCAGTTATCTGTGTGCAGATTATTTTCATTAGAAATCAATAAATATAATTCAAAATAACACTGTATCAGAAAAATAGACATTTAAATCATTTAAATATGTGTCCTCTATAATGGGAAGAATGCTACAAGAACATGTTAAAAACACCATTAACACAACACTTATTGGAGTGGGTCTTTAAAGAGGATGTGGAACGTGTGAGAAGAGTTACTGCCTTCTAAACTTGGTTTAACTGTGTGTGCCGCCATCACACAAGCAGAGCCTGATCTGCCTGAAAATGCTGGTTTCGGTTCTCCAGGAAGAACAGCTAACAGCTCAAAAAGGGCAAAACAGCAAAACATGGTGTGGAGAAACAGGAACTTATGTGATAACTAGAAGATTAGCACTGAGCACCTGGTTATTGGTTCACTGAGTGATCAAACCTCACAAACGCTGAAGGTTGACTTATGTGGGTACGTATCTTCTGTTACAAACCAACACTGGGACTGATAGAGAAACAACATTTCAGGGTTGCTGATTAACGGTTAAGTAGGGAGTATTTGTGACTATAGTTCTTTGAAAACTTTCCATGCTCAAAAAAGAAAACTGCCACTCTGACTCAGCTTCATACTTTTTTTTTTTTAAGGTAAAAGCGATTGTAAAACATCACATGTAAGTGTGTGTCTTTGTAGGAATGAAGACGCTATTAACCAGATGGCTGTAGCCCCCTTTCCGACTCCACCACCTCCCCCACTCATCCCCACTGAGGTAACCACACACAGTTAAGACTCAGTCACAACTGCCCTCGTGGGCGAAAAATGGGCAAACCTGTACGGGACACGCAGGTGTCCCCCCCAAACCCTGTGCACTGCGCAAGGGGTCCATTAGTGGTGTTCATGTGATAAGTGGGTGTTTCTTTGCTCAATCTGGCTGTTAGAAATGAGGAAGTTAGACAATCAGAGTACATTTTGTCTGGGTATCCTAGTGACATGTCACGTGCAAACCCCGATTAATAAGGAGCCAGTTCCCGCACCTCACAAACAACTGGAGTGTGGCATAAGGTCACCGTACGACAGCGTCCCTCGTCATAAGTCACAAGTGCGTGTTACTTACATTATCCCTACAAATACTTCACGATACACTAACCACATGCACGCCAATGGTACGTTCTATTTTCAAGACATCCCTTAAGGTGGCTGCACGGTCCTTGAGGGAACTGCAAGATACACCTGCACTCACCTAAACCCCCTCCTGTCTACGGCTCTTTATAGTCCCAGACAACCCAACAACCCACCGCATGCATTCATGTGACTAAGGCATAAGGCCTTGACATGGTCCAAGAACAATTTCCTGTTTAATACAGTGAAAATCTGCTCCATTTTCCAACTAAAATTCCAGTTTGTATTCTTGAGTATACTGGCCTGAATGGGCGGTGCTCTGAGCGCCTCTCTAACATGCCCCGGGTGACGTACATGCTAAATTCTATGACTATTGAGCTTTAAGGCACACACATGCACATTATAATGTCTGACCACCTAGTGGCTGATCTGTGACTATGTGAAAGCTTACTAAATTCAAGTTTTATCCTATGTGCTAGAGTGCCTCTGCCCCATTAGATGGTCCCCGCCCACCTGGAAGTCTGAGGCTCCACCCCTTGTCAGACACTCCTGTTAGTAAGATTGCATACCTAAACCTGAATTAGGAGGAAGTCCTGACTTTTCAGTAGACTGATGTTCTACCAACAGGACGAGAGGACGAGTGACGAAGCCGAACAATGTGAAAGGAGTCGCAACAGCGCCTCCCAGAGTCCGACAGAGACCAGTACCTCCACAAAGGTTGGTAAAAAAAAAAACTGTTATTTGGCAGCTTTCCAAACACAAATACACGGGAAGGAACGACCTGCATCAGCTCCATACCGTGTTTCGATCGTGTTTGCAGAGCCCAACCACCGTTCAGAGACATTCCAGTTTATGATTTTATACTTTCAGTCCTCAATCAGAGCTTTCAAACAAATTAGATTTTAGCCCTTTTAGCTCTCTGTTCACCAGATGAAACCGCAGTGAACCTTAGATAAAAAAAAGGACTACAACATACTTTACGTCCTGCAGTTCAGGAAGTACCCCACATCATCATGAAAAGGTCCATGACCTCGCTCAGACTCTGCTTCACTACCACCACCAACCCTTCCCCACCTTCACTGGAAACAAGAGGAGCAACCCATCTGTCAGAAGGATAAAGATCATAGATCTTTTTTCCTCATGGAGATTAAATAAATCCACATAAATGCTGATATTGTTGTGCCTGAATGAGGATTCAGAGGAAATACTTTCAGTCTCCTAATTTCTGGTATCAGCGATGGAATGGATAGGTTGTTCTTTTTAAAAGAAGACAAAGCTGAAGACGGTTTCCTGAAGTAACACTGGAAACTTGTCAGCCCATCATCAAATCATTGAACCAGAACTGAGACAGAGACAGGTTTGCTTCCATCTCTGAAGACTGGAATAGAACATCACTAACAGAAAACAAATCTCCCAGGAAGAAGACATAAGAGAAAAAGTGTTGGTGCATAAAAGAGAAATTGAGAATAAGTCTCAGGTTTTTTTTTAAAGAGGAGAAAGCTTAAAGCACAAACACTCTGTATGAGCCAAAGCTGGATCTTCACATCAATGAAAAATGTTTTTACCGTCATATTTTTTAGTTTGAAAAAGACAAATCGGTGCAATGTGCCCATCCATATCTTTGGAGGAAGCATTTTTGAGATGCTACTGTGATCATTCCTGATCAGCATCTGAGAACAGATTTGGGTTTTCTGGTCATGTGAAGTCAGAAATATTTGCTCACTCCAGTGTGCCGCAGGGAATCTGTGATGAAGACCTCACAGATGAAGCGCCCCCTTTTCAGCTGGTGGGGATGAAGAGGATACCCCAGAAACCCGCTTCAGCCGTCTAAATGAGGGCACGGTGGCTTCTCCTTGACCCACTCTGCTCTGTGTTCCCTCCTGCAGAGGCTGAAAGCTGCAGAAGCTCCAGAATGTCAGCAGCAGGCTCCAAGGGCCCCAACGGTGCTTCAGGTAACGCTACAGTCCCTGGATGTGGACTCAGTCAAGTTATGTCAGTTCAGTTTAATTAGTTTAAATCAAAGATCAAAAGGGAAAATAAATAAAAGGAAAACACAATCATTGGTCTTTAGGAGTTTTTGTGCTTCTTAGATCCTGAAGCTGATGATTTTAGATCACACGGTGTCTCATATTGATCCAAGTCTTATTGACGACTCGATCGATTATTCTGTTTAACTGTTACCACTGTTAGTGCTTTAATCTGGTTCACTGTGGGACAAAATGTTCACAGAAACTTCTGTCCTTCATCTGTTCTATCTGATCTTCTGCTGCATCACTTAGCGGATTGATTCCTTTGATCTGATCTGTGTCCCCAGTCCTTCAAGTCCAACAGCAGCTCCAGAGTCTCCTCTCCTCCTCTGATCAGCCCCGACCTGCACACCTTTCACCCCAGCAGCTCCAGAGTCTCCTCTCCTCCTCTGATCAGCCCCGACCCTCACACCTCTCACCCCGGTAACACAATGCTGGCTACATTTTCCAACGGCAGCCACAATTTTAGCATATAAATAAAGTTCTTCACAATGAATCAGGGCTCAGACTGACCTTCTCTTGTTCTTCGTCCTCCTACATTAGACCCGTCCTGCTGCGCTGTGGTTCCTGGTCTGGAAACAGCTCTGGAGATCTGTAAAGGCCGATCGGGATTAGGACTGAGCATCGTAGGAGGCAGAGACACACAGCTGGTAATTTCAAAGGGAGAGATCCTTGGCGGAAGGAACACATCCTCGGGGAGCAGATGCAGAAAACTAATGTCACACACTCATGTAATCATCCATTACTTGATTGAGAATGTGGATCAGTCTTAGACATTTAGGAAAATTCTTTGGTGGTTACAGCGCCACTACAGTCTGCAGATGAGTAGGATGTTCTCTGCAACTAGATGATGTTGCAGACTACAATGCATATCAAATAATTCTGCCAATTGAACCTAAGTGCCAAAAAGATAAAATTCTTATTTTTCAGAAAATTGTGTATAATACTGTCTTATCCATAGCTGCGGTTACATGTGCAAAAGGTCTTTGAGCGATCAAAGATCAGATTAGAATTGGAACTGAAACTCCGATTATAACAAACGTTTGCGTATGCCACACTTTTGATTGGAATAAATCATTTTGACATGCACAAAACTATCAAAAATACTGGAAACGGCAAGTAAAATAGAATTTAAAAAAATAAACTACTAAAGAAGGACGTTCCACATTATTAGGCAGACCGACATTTGCAAGCAATATGGGAAAGAAAAAGAATCTCGCTGCTGCTGAAAAGCCTGAAATAGTTAGATGCCTTGGACAAGGTATGAAAACCTTGGATATTTCAAATAAACTTTAGAGTGATCATTGTACTTTTAAGAGATTTGTGGCTCATTCAGACACATGGATTCCAGCTGATAAAGTTAGAATAAGGAAGGTCTCTGCTAGACAAATACATAGTATTAAGAGAGCAGCTACTAAAATGCCATGACAGAGCAGCAAACACATATATGAAGCTGCTGGGGTCTCTGGGTTCCCACCAACATTGAGGTGTAGGATCCTCTAGACTTGAGGCTTGCAGTTATACGTAAACCCACTCTTTGGCCCCCCTGAAAAACGCTTTTTGTTAACATTTAGTGAGAGTTTATTTTTGTTGAACCATTATTTTAGTTTCCCTCATTCTGTATTTACTATTTTTACCACTTCCCTTAGGTAAAGGTTCCCATGTGTATGTCATTTAGATATAGGATGACCAGTTTTGGACCTAATATTGACCCTTGTGGTACTCCACAGGTTAAATTTAGCAGGGATGATTTACAATGTTCCAGTTGAACAAACTGCTGCTGTTTTTAATGCGACGGTCTAACAAATGTAATGCCAGTCCTCGTATTCCATACCTTTCTACTAAAATGTTATGATCAATAGTGTCAAAAGCTTTATTCACATCCATAAACACTCCAACTGTGAACTCTTTATTATCAGTGCCGTTTATGATTTCTTCAGTTAACTATCCAATAACCATAGATGTTGATCTGTTTTATTTTGAAACTATATTGATCGTCGGACATTAGTCTATGTTTCTAAGAAAAATACTTTTCCAAGTATTTTTGAAAATTGGTTTCTTGAGTAAAGACACTGGTCTGTAATTTGTTAGTGGATGTTTATCCCCTGATTTGAGTAATGGAATTACTTTAGCTATTTTCATTTTCTATGGAAATGTCCTGTTTGAAAGGATATTGCAAATGTAGGTTAGCGGGTCGACAATGTGATTCCATTGACCTTTTTTATCACCATCATATTAATTGAGTTACAGTCTGTAAATGTTTTGTTTTTAAATTCTTTGATGATTTTTCAAATTTCTTTTGCTTCCACGGGATTCAAATAGATTGAGTTTTTGATTTCTCTGTATGTCGTGTTCAACAGTTTCCGTCTTTGATTTTTTTTGCACAACTATTTCGGCGGCTAACTTTGACCTTATTCTAACAAAATATTCATTAAACTCCCTAGTCATATCCTGACATCACATCTCATTTTTACCAACGAAAGTGAAATGCATTTTAGTTTGCATTTTAACTGTATTGAGTAAAATCGTAGAAGAATATCATTTGCATAATAATTTGGAACACACTGTACATCTAAAGTGCCTGTTTTCATGTGCATAAAAGGAAAATATGTTTGCACTAAAATTCTTCTTCTGCAGTCCACACATCATTTCTCTAATGTTAGTGTTCTCTCGTGTTTAGCAGTAGTCACAACCAAACAAAAAACCTGTGATAGGGGAAATCTACATCTGTAGAACTACAGACGTATTCATGCTGTCAAACTCCTCCTATCACACTTTCCATTTTGATAGAAAAGAGTATAAATCTAACAAGCTGCATGCGTTCTGTAGAGACACAGCACAGAGATTACTTAACAAGGTCAACAGCCAAATAGGACACTGAACACAGTGCACTTTAAACAAACACACATTAAAAATTGCATTCATAATTGTCAGAAAAAAAGATATAAAACACCGCGAAAAGTGAACCAGCGAGGGACCACTGTACTACACAAAGGAGGTGGGAAAAAAGAGCAAACTGTGATTTATTTACAAAACAAACACGTGGAAATGGAACAATGGAAGGAAATTGTGTTATTGTGTATCAAAGCTAAAATAATGGAGATCCTCTGATCAGCTGTTCAGGGATCTGACGGATGACAAAAGAAAGACGCTCTCATTCTGGAACTCCTGTGTTTCACTCCTGTACTGATAAATGTGTGAACTCAGAGTCCTTTATCGCCTGTATTTTATCATTTTTGTTCCACACTCCCACCTGCATTGTTCTGTATCTCCTCCAGGATGCCATTGTGATCCATGAGGTTTATGAAGAAGGAGCAGCAGCCAAAGACGGGCGCCTGTGGGCTGGAGATCAGATCCTGGAGGTACCCCTCCCCTGCAGGCTCCCCCTGCTGGAAAAGTGCAGCT
Organism: Oryzias sinensis; assembly: GCA_037389245.1. NCBI lineage: Eukaryota > Metazoa > Chordata > Actinopteri > Beloniformes > Adrianichthyidae > Oryzias > Oryzias sinensis. The sequence goes on along the minus strand of CM074498.1, from coordinate 24,894,679 downwards.
GATGCATCTGCTGCCTCTGTGTGCAGGTGAATGGCGTGGATCTCCGCGGGGCGTCCCACGAGGAGGCGATTGCCGCCCTCCGTCAAACGCCAGCAAAGGTTCGGCTGACGGTACTCCGGGATGAGGCCCAGGACAGAGACGAGGAGAACCTGGATGTGTTTGAAGTGGAGCTGCAGAAGAGGAGTGGCAGAGGGCTGGGGCTCAGCATCGTTGGGAAAAGGTCCACCTGCTAAACACAAATGCTGAACAGATCAACCTTCAGTTACTCATTTTCCTCTGATTTGCTTTCATGCAACAAGAATCCGGTTTAAAAGTACAGATGATCCTGTTTGCTCATCTGAGTGTGAATGCACTGCAAAGACCGTCTAGTTTCAAGTCAGGATAGAACAAACAGACTGAATGGATTATTACAATAGTAAATAATTGAGCTCAGTTTGATGGTTTTTGGCTTTTGTTGTAGCATCCTTGGGACAACACTGGTTTATAATTGGTGTTTTAACAAAATTAAAATGCCCTGTTTATAAGCACATTAGGTACTTTGATAGCTGACAGCTACATTGTTTAGTTTAGTTATACTAGATAGAGTAAAAAAATAAAATAAAATGTAGCTTCTTTATCTAGCAACTTACCCAGTTAGCTAGCATACTTTTTAGTTAAGATAGTTGAATAACTACTTATAATAAAACACCAAAAAAATATTACTGCAAATGCTTTTATTAATTTAGCTAAATAATTTGCTTTTTAATTTAGCTAGTAAAGCTGCTAGCTAATTACTTACTTTTGTCATTAAGTTTCTGTATTTTTTGGCTATAAGACTACATGTCTAAATTCCCACCCTAACCCCTAACTACTAAAAACTATATAGAGCTGCACCACGTAGTGCCCTGAATTTCAAAAAAGAAATTCAGACACCATGCTCACTACTTTTTCTCAAACGGCGGATATGAAGTTATCGATTTCACAGAGTTAAAATCTAATTAAAATGAGAGTTTTGCGCCAATTATTTCTGAATCCACTGTCTTCTGAAGATAAAAACATTGATGGTTTATTTAAAAAATACATTTAAATACATTCTTTTGGCTAAAATTGTTCCGACGCAATGCATTGTGGTATATATTTGTCGATCTAGTGAGCACTGATGCGCACTGGTTTTTCCCAGAGACTTCTGGGAAATTTCCAGTGCTGTCTATTTTGGAATTGTAGATTCCAAGTTAGATTTTAAATATTTTTAACATTTTATCCTCAAACTCGCTATTTTGTGTACAGTGATCCCTTGCTATATCACGGTTTACTTTTCACGGTTTCGCTACTTCACGGATTTGGATTGTGCATTGTGTTCTGCATTCTGATTGGCTAAAAAGTCACTCAGCGAGTAGCTCAAGAATGGGACCCTTTGATGAGCCGTTCATTATAGTTCTCCAACATAATCGATGGCGGCATGTCGGTGTATAAGGATCTTTAGCAAAGAAGAAAAAAGAGCGACAACAACTGCCTATCACTATGTTCCTCTCCCGAACAAACACACCTGCAGCTGCACCGCGGGCTTCAGAAGGAAAAAACGCTGCAGAGGATGCAGCGGCTCAGTATGAAGAGCAGTGAAAAAGAAGACCGGAGTCACTATCTGTCCCACTGTACTTTTTTATTTTTTTCATAATCATTTTAAATTTTCCTCCGTTTAATCCACTCGGGTCGCGGTGGGCGGGGCTAATCTCCGCAATTTAAAGCCTTCTGTTCTTATCGAATATTGAAATTATTATTTGACAGCACACTACAGAAGTTATTTGTTGAAAAAACGTTTCTAAAGTACTTTTATTTGTTAAAAAACAATTGATTTAGCCTGTTAAATGGTTTGTTCTTTCTTTTCAATGTATAATAGTGAATTTCATTGTATAATAATTGTAAAAAAAATAAAGGTTCGCACTTCACGGGTTTTGCTTATCACGGGTTCTATTTGGAACGTAACCCCCGCGATAATCAAGGGATCACTGTATTTCTATGGAGTGATATTTCTGCCACCACGTTGCACACAAAACTTTCTAAGTTGAAAACAAAACTTTCTAAGTTGAAAACAAAACTTTCTAAGTTGAAAACAAAACTTTCTAAGTTTTTTTGCTCAAAAATTGTTTTTTTTGCTTTCAAAAACTTTTTTTTGCTTTCAAAAACGTTTTTTGCGTTTGCAAAACACATTTTTTTCGCGTGCGTTGTGTCAAATGTTGCTTTTTCCTATCTTTGATTTTGCTGACTACTTTGAGCGCGACTTAGCGTGATATGACTGCCACTGACATCGCCAAAAAGAAATTCGCAGGCGTTGTGCGTCATCTCACTTTTTTCCTATCTATGCTGAGTTAAGTTTCGGTTTGACGTCACCAAGCTGCCATCAAACAGCTGCTGATTGGTCCAGATTCTAACCAATCAAGTGTCTCTGTCTCATATTGACGGTACGCCGAGGCAGATATGGATTTTAGACTTAGTGTCGGTGTTCATACAGGGTTCTGCCGTTTTCAACGTTTCTGGCCCGTTTCTCTCAAAGTAAAACCCAGAAGGAGCAGCAAAGCAGCTAAAATCAAACAGAGTTTAGTATTGATTAATGTCAGTGTAGTGATGAACGTGTTTAAAATGTCTGCAGCAGAAAAAAACATGTCCAAACTCCGACTCCGTCCAGAGCAGGGAAGCAACACTTTTTAAGATTTGTATCTGAACTATTGTTTTATTTTAGTCAAAATTGTTGAAATATTAAGAGAAAATAGCATTTTTTATGACTAATAATTTTTAACTTTGGACAAACGCTTACAAGTTCTAAAACATAAATGATAATAAAAGTCAAAAAATGCCTCTTCCGTGTTATAAACATTGAGTTTACTGTGGTGAACCATCATTCTTTTGCTTATTATTGCTGTTCATCTGATCCCAAACATGTGTGCAGCATTAAATAATATGTGCTTTGAATCTTTTATTGTTTTGTTTTAACAAACAGACCTTAAAAAAATCAAACTTTTCACTAATATTTTGCTCTGCAGGATTCACAGATCACACAAGCCTGTTGATTTAATGTCAGCAGATAAACTTTACAGTTTCAGGAGATCCTCAACCATGAATTCAAAACTCTGACTTAATAAAAATAAACTAATGCTGAAAAAAGAAAGTATGAATTATTCTTAAAATTATATTTAAAAAAGGAAAACGTCTTCATCCAAAAATACAAAAATGAGGTTAAAAAAAAAAGCCGGTTCAGCCTCGGCAGCAGACACCATGTTAGATTCATATGGCAATGTGATTGGTTAGAATCTGGACCAATCAGCAGCTGTTTGATGGCAGCTTGGTGACGTCAAACCGAAACTTAACTCAGCAAAGATAGGAAAAAAGTGAGATGACACACAACGCCTGCGAATTTCTTTTTGGCGATGTCAGTGGCAGTCATATCACGCTAAGTCGCGCTCAAAGTAGTCAGCAAAATCAAAGATAGAAAAAAGCGACATTTGACACACGCACGCGAAAAAAATGTGTTTTGCAAACGCAAAAAACGTTTTTGAAAGCAAAAAAAAGTTTTTGAAAGCAAAAAAAACAATTTTTGAGCAAGAAACTTAGAAAGTTTTGTTTTCAACTTAGAAAGTTTTGTGTGCAACGTGGTGGCAGAAATATCACTCCATATATTTCCTGTTTAACATCGGCGCGTGAATGCGAGCTCTGCTGCACGAGAGATATCGCAAACTTTGGTGAAGTCAGGTTTATGTTCCTTTAGTTTACTTAGTGTATGTGAATAATGTAAAGATTATTGTTATTATTTTTTTTACATTGTAGACATTTATATTCCATCTCATCCCTTTCTACATGATAGTTCATGCATTTCACTTCTGATCTGACGTGAAGCTGCACTAAAACACAGAATGAGGCGTAAAAACCACGGACCTTTGTGATATTGATAAAAACATTTGTTTTATGAACGCATATATATGTTTTTGGGAGGATTTTTACTGTTTGGGTTGCTCAAAATTTCCTTTTAATACACATTTAGAAAAACAACAAAAACCTTTTGGACTCATCTCAGGTGATGTTTGATTTACTTCTTAATGTTTTATTTCATACTTGGAAATTTTATATTCACAATAACAGGTTTTTAAAAATCAAATTCCTCTTCATTATTTTTCAACATAACATTTGCTTTTTTTAATCTGGCACCTACATTTATGAAAAGTAAAAATACAAAAACAATTTTCACGTTTGTTCATGATAATAAGTTAAACAAGAACTACTATGGTGTTTAACTGTTTCTTTTGTTTTTTTTAAATTTGTTCTTAATATTTGAGGAAAACATCAGTGGTTGTTGGTCAAGTTCAATAGAAGTCCATTATTTGACTGACTGTAAACATGGTGGATGTAATTTACCAAAAATGTGTTAAAGTTGGACTTTCAATCAAATCAGGAAGTATTAAATAATGGATGATTGATTGCTAATCCCAAGGGCTGTGAAAAAAAGGCAAAGAGAAAGAAAGATATTTGTTGCCAAACTTCCAAAAATGCTGGTAGACAAATAAAAGAGGAAAAACAAGAACAGAATAAAAAACGGTTTCTTTTGCTTCTTCAGAAAAACCTGACAAATTAAAGAAAAAACAAAAAAATCGTCATTTGTTCCTTCTAGGAGAAGTGAGGGATTAACAAATTGATGCATTTAACAAATTTATTGTTTTTTCAAGTAAAAAAAAGCGTTTAATAAAAAACAAACTTCTTTAACATTTAAATTTGATTTCAGTTTTACAATTCTTATCAAAACATTTGGATTCTTGACATTGACGTTGTCTAGGACCAGTAAGGAAGTTATTCAACGTTTTACCCTATAGGTAAGGATACAAGAAAATAGTGAATACAACCGCTGTTATTGTGCGCCCAGGACCCCGAAACTGCTAAGTCCACCACTGGTTGAGAGATCAGAGTTATTTATTTTGAAGAGCTCTACAAAAAGATAGGTAAACCCGTCTCCGCGTGTGGGTTCATGAGATCATTCAGTCTTTATTTTCCGATGGGGTTCACCATCTACTGTAGGGTTTGAATGACGCCGCCATCAGCGGTTCTTCCATCTCTCTGTGACTCAGTTTGATGACTTGCTGTCCCGCATTAGTCCAAGGAGGGAATAAAAATAATAAGAATAATTATGTCTCTATGAAAAGAAGAAAAAATGTTATAAAGTTCTGGAGGAGAACAAACAGATTCTTCTCCATGTTGGTTTTGGACTCCACCCGATGATCAGACTTCTTCTGCCCTGCTGACAGTATAAAATGCAGATATCGACACACGTCAAGCGCCCTCTAGTGGTTGTTAGTGGAAAAATAACTGATATATGAGCCTATTTATTTTAAAAAAATTCACTGATTAAAAAAAGTTACACCCTCAGCAAAAAACAAATAAAAAACCTGCAAAAAGATAGTTACGCCATTGCATCTGATGCTGCCAGGTGTGCATTCATTTATTTAATAGCATAATCTACATTTGAGATGTATTCTTGAAACACAGGTTATTTCTTCTCATAACACTCCACCGTGTTATTCTGAATTATGTCAAGTGTAATGGGTTTCCTTGGCAGTATTAGTAGGTTTTCTACATTGTGTTTTTGTTTTTGTTACCTTGTCAGACCCACATGCAGTGTCAACATCAACTAGAAGGGACCTAATTAGATTCCAATGAGACGGAACAGAATCTGCAGTCAAGTCCGTCAAAGTCCATGTTTAAGTGCTGTTGGCTTCTTCTGTTTGCTTCAGAAGCGGCAGCGGCGTGTTCATATCTGAAGTGGTCAAAGGGGGCGCCGCTGAGCTAGATGGTCGGCTGATGCAGGGAGACCAGATCCTGTCGGTGAATGGAGAGGACACGAGACACGCCTCCCAGGAGGCTGCAGCTGCTATTCTGAAGGTGTGGTCAGATAGAAGCACTACAAGAATCAAAGTGACTGTTTTTTTTGTTTTTTAGTAGGTTTGTTCTTTCATCTCCGACAGCATCAGATTAAAATAGGAGGCTATTGTTTGTGGTGTTTAGAGAGCAGCTGCTTTAGTGGGGGGTTGGATATTGATTGAGGTGCATCTGAAATCATCTAAAGGACAGATGTACTTTATTTATGGCGTCTTTCAAGGCTCTTGAGACCAAGGTTGCTTTACTAAAGGTGCAGCTGTTTCTGGTTCAGTCTAAAGTACTGACAGAAGGTTTCTGCTTGTCCTGCAGTGCGCCCGAGGTCCCATCATATTGCAACTGGGTCGCCTCAAAGCAGCGTCGTGGATTTCACCCAGAGGCAGCTCACGGGGGAGCCAGGTGAGCCCAGGAACCGCCCCCTCACCGTGATACAAAGAGCTTGTGTCCTCTCAGGTTGTGGTTTGACACCCTCTGCTATTTGCAGGTGAGTCACGTCAGCAGGAACAGCTCAGGTGTGGTGGCTCCACCCCTCTCTCAAAGCCCAATATCATGTGACCCTCCAACTTCTACTCAAACTTTGAACAACAACACCACCAAAAGCAGCAGTAATGTCACTTGGAGTTCAGGTAGATGAAGTTGATGGGTTAGAAGGATGGATCCCTGCAGGGAGGAGTTCAGAGCTGATCTAGTCTTTGCTCTGTGCAGGGGGGGACGCAGGCGTGCGGACCGTGGAGTTCAGCAGGGTAAGGTCTTCTGAAGCACACACTTCAGCATGTGAACTGCAGACACTCTGACCTTTGGCGCTGGACTTGATGCTGTCAGCAGCGCAGCGTTAATACAGAACGAGCAAACATGCTGACCTTCCTTTACACAGTGGAGCAGCTCGAGTTTCTGAGGCGTAAAACTCTCATGTCAGCATTGTTACTTCCAAAGGTCGTTATTTAAAAATCAGACTTCACAATTAAACTGCATTGTTGTTTTTATTAAGAACATATGAAGCGGTAAAGTCTGTTATTCAAATGGATGCGAGATCAACAGTCCAGTTCAGAGCTCAGGCTACTGAGGTGTTAATGCACTAAACCAGAAATCCTTGTTTTGTTGTGTTGGAGAGGGGTTGGAGTCATTTTGGGTACATCCTCCATAACAGATTGGGTTCTGGGGCCTCATTTATAAAACTTTGCGTAGGATTTGCGTCAGAAGTGGGGTACGGATGGAACATAGGACGTGCGTACGCGCAGAAATATTCGGATTTATAAAACCGTGCGCACGCACATCCTACGCATCTTTCCCTTAATAAATCACAACCGATTCTAAATGCAGCGCAGCTTTTGCGGCTTCATGACACGCCCATATTTGCCCATAAATGGTCCGTGAAACGCCCACAAATGAATATTCATTGATTGCGAAACCATGGCACGCACCGAGAGGAAATGAAAAAAATGAACTTCACTCAATGTGAAGTAGAAGGTATCGTTGGCGAGGTGGAAAAGAGGAGAAAAATGTTGTTTGGAGGGACAGTGTAGGCATTACTAATGCCAAAAAGGCACGTGAGCGGCAAACGGTGGCAGACGCCGTAAATGCGACCGTGGCCGGTCCGAGGTTGTGAGGCTACAAGGGGGGGTACCGGAGCGCCAGATGCATGCACCGGGCGACACGCGTGGTTCCTCCAAGTGCTCGTCTGTAACGCCGGGCCCAAAAGCCCGCAGAGGTCCAAAAGGACGGCTCGAGGAAGTTGGAACCGGCTCATAAGCCACTTGTCCTCGTTTGCCAGCAAGCAAGTCTTCTCTAAAGATGCGTTCACTCTGAATTCCTCCATTTGCCACATCTTCTAAGACCGCAAGATCAGCCATTGTGCGTCATTACGCATTGTGATGGGGCATTTTATTTCCCTCCATTTAATTACATCTGACAAGCTACAGATGTCGGTAATAATCGACGTGGAAATGGGAAATTGATAAGCGTAAATGTAATTTCTTGTTGCTTTCTGAATGGTTGAGACATACGCCATACATTGTTTTATCAAAAATAAAACAAACTAAAGGCATATGCATGAATACCATAATTCCATAGCTTATGAAGAAATGTTTTAATATGAAAACAACTTTCCCCAGTGGACAATTAATTCATCTGTCCGCCCGTCCGCACGCCCGCACCTATATCTGCTCCGCCATTAACGAGAATATCAGTTTTGTACATTTTTTGGTCTGTTAACTATGTTATTTATGAAGATGAATTGCACAACATGCCAATATTGTAGAACATATTTCACTTTTCTTTCTGCAAATATGTGTTCATTTGAATTTCTGTTGTCATTTTCGTTTGATTGTTTTGTTTGTTTCACTGCTGATCGATCAAACGGGTGTTTGTGTAGGCTGTTAATTGTAAGACTTGCTTTGTGAAGTCTTCATGTTATTTATGTGAGACAGGATTTTCACTTTCACGTGTTTCTTCCATCTGCCGACGGTGTCGCCGTTTCTCATTTCACCCGTTTTTGTGCGTATGCCTGGGTCAGAGCTTGCGTGAAGGACCGCACATTTTCCCGTCAAGTTTGCTTTTTATAAATCTCAATTATTGCGTAGAGAGTGGCGTACGCCTTCTTTTGTGCGTACGCAACGTTTATAAATGAGGCCCCAGGTCTGATCAACAGCTGGTTTCCTCTGATGGTCCACCTGGTTTGGCAGGTTTAAAATCTGACTACTCTGGTGCACTTGAAAAATAAAGAAGATCTCTGTTCAGATGCATTTGGATTCTTGTAAGATTTACTCAAGTATGAATGCAAAAACATTTCTCAAGGGGGAAACAACACAATCTCTGTGAATTAGGAATTAAAAAAACAGTCCATACCTCAGTGTAAGGAAAGCAGAAATCATTGGAAGTTCCACTCTGATCTTTTGATCTGTTGTAAAAGTGTAAAGCTAAAGGCCTTTTACTCATGATTATGCTACACTTAGCCAAAATCAAAAAACCTGTGTTGATTTCTAGGACATTTATAACAGTATTTTTTCATCTGCTACTTATTTAACAACAATTTAAATAAAGAAATACTCAGAAATACTATTTTAATTTTAATTTTATATATGTCCTCCATCATCAGAAAAATTCCACAAGAACATGTTTAAAACAACAAAAAAAAACACAATTTTCTTGCCAGAATTGGTCTGTAAATGGTTTCATAATGTCTGCCGAGTTAATGTTGTGTAGTGAGGAGATGCAGGCGCTTATTCAAATAAGAGAGTCAGAGATGTAGAGGGATTGCTTTTTTTTCTTAGCGTTAGAGCTCATTTTAGATAATAGTTCTCCCAAGTGAGCAGCTATTGAACCTGCATGATATTTCCAGATGGTTCGGTCCGCTTCAGTCTTTGGTTTTCTCCTGAGAGAGCCGTGTGGCAGCAAACCAAACCAGATGAAAAGAGAATCCTTTGGCAGCCTGCTCAACCGAGTCCGTCACAGAGAGGGAAACACTTAACTAACTTAACTTTAAATGCGTGCGGCCAACAACAAAACGGTGCCTTGGACGCACTTGAAATTCATGCGGGCAATGCAGCAATCTGTGTCTTGGCCAACAATAATTTCAATCAGTCTTGTGCCGGTTGCATGTAAATACATGTGAGTGACATTGGCCAAATAAAATACCAACAATATTTTAAAAACCCACTCCAATGACATTTTATGTCTTGGTGTTTTTAACACGTTCTTGTAGCATTTTTATTATGATGGATGAAATACATATGATAATTTCAGATAAAAACGGCGTTTATGAGTATGAGTAGTTCAAATTGTGATGGATCAGGAGCAGACATAGAAAAAGGGGGCTGAGCAAACGGCGTGGTCAGGGCTCGAGAAGCGTCCCTGCAGACCGAAGTAGTCCTCCGCCAGGGACCAGGCGCGCAGCGGGGCCGGCAGAAGCCCTACTGTGTGCCGGGAGAAGAAAGAAAGGCAAGAAGAAAGTGCACAGTGACGTTAGTTTTAGAGGATGTTCGACCGGATGTTCGACAGTGTGGTATTGGTGACGTACTACACTGTAAGGAGGGTGATGTGCTGACAGATTAAAATAAAAGTTTATTTATTTTTTGGTTTATGTATCTACCGTCCTTTGATGTAATGAGCACCCCTGCAATAACACAATAAGCGAATGTATGTATTTATTAAAATATAGCTTTGAAATAGTTTTAAAAAATGGCCCTCAAAAAAATGTATTTTCTTTTATAAGCCTTTATCCAGTTGTGTAAAACATATATTAAGAATCATCTGAAAGGCTAGTTTGAGTTCATGTTACAGCAAAAAGCCTTCTGAAAACCAGAAACAGAACACCTGCACTATACAACTGAAGGAGCAAACTAAGAAAATGTTTGGGGTGATGGTTGTTTTCTAAAGCACAAACGTTCAATCTTTTCGCTTTATTCCTCCAAATAACAGGGCAGTACGGACTCTCTTGGCGTCAGTGTTGCTGGTGGGAAAGGCAGTCCTTTGGGGGACATTCCCATCTTCATTGCTATGATTCAAGCCAGCGGACTTGCAGCAAAGACACAACAGCTCAAGGTGAACATGACCGTGTTTCACTTTGTCCGCCTTATGTCACTGATTCTAATCATTCAGATTGTTAATATTCATATAATCTTGTACATTGTGTTATGCATAGCAGTGAAAACTAAAGAACACAAAATGAATTTAAATAGGGTCGTCACGGTGAATTAAGATTCGAATTTTGAGTGTGACTGTAGTACCGCTACAGTGAAATGACTGTATTTTTGTGTGCATGTGTGTGTTTGTTAGGTGGGCGACAGGATTGTCAGTATTAACGGTCAGTCAGCAGACGGTCTGTCTCACAGTGAGGTGGTCTCCATCCTAAAGAACAGCTATGGAAACATCAGTCTTCAGGTATGAGCACACACTCACCAAACGCCATTGAGTTCTAAAACAGATAACTGTAAAAAAAAAAAGTCATCATCTTTGCAGAGGATGACTTTATCATTTATTCTTCCATTTGTCCAACAAAAACAAGAGAATTTGCTTTGTACAGCAAAAGTTTTAGCAGTGAAGCTCTATTTATATATAGTAGGGACACTAATTCTGTTGAACATTTGTGATGAAAATAGAACAAGACAGTCGGTGAGCATCAGTCACTATTGTGTTTTATGGATGTAATACTCTTCTGCTGCTGATCACAGCACACTGAGCACTTGTGCACCTGAGTGTGTTATCGCTGTGGTCCAGCAGGCACACTGATGCATTCTGGGAGTGAGATAGTGGCAGTTTTTTATGCTAATTAGCTGTTATCAGCTGCAGCAGACCAACGCCTTCATGAGCGTACTGAGAGTGTCAGTGAGGCTCCAGTAACTTAAGTCTTTTTAGTCAGCAACATCCCATAATCCACTCCATAATCAATCAATCAATCAAAATTATTAAAATATTACATTCCTGTCAAATAAAATAACTAAAATGAGAAGAACTAGAAAGAAAAAATGTTTTGTTTTGCTGTTTTTTTTATTATGTAGATATTTCATTTTAAAGGACAAAAGAACTGTGACAGCAGTAGTATATGAAACTAGAATCATTTTCCATCATATTTATCTATATAAAAAATTACATTATGAAAAACAAATATGATAAATAACGGTATAACTCATGCATACTCATATATGCATACTTCACCTATATAATCCTTTTTATTCTTTTATTAATATTTAATGTGGCTTCTTCTGTCGGGGTTTGAATTAGTCCATGAATGAACTTTTGTCGTTTCTTACACTTTTTTTTTTTTTAGCTTGCTTTAAAATGTTGTTTTTAAATTGTACTCAAATGATTTTCTGTGGGTTTGTGTGTGTCTGTGTCTCAGGTGGTGGCCGACACAAACATCAGCATCATCGCCTCTCAAGTGGAGAGTTTAACCAGCGGCTCCAGTTTATCTGCTGACACTGAAACACGCCACGCAGCTGAGTCTGAGTGAGAACCCACAAACACATGGTATGGTGGAGGCTGGTGCCATCGTGAACTTGAATGATCTTCTTCCCTCCCAGGGGTCCACAGCCCAACACCATCACCCTGGAGAAAGGCTCTGATGGCCTTGGCTTTAGCATCGTTGGAGGCTTCGGCAGTCCCCATGGAGACCTGCCCATCTATGTGAAAACAGTTTTCAGCAAGGTCAGCAACACAGACTTATATATAGGAAGCCAACTGGGTGTGACCATAGACTTAGATTAGGCTTAGCTACATCCACCCACCTAGCTAAGCCACCACAATAAAACTATCCATCCATCTTCTTCCGCCTATCCCGGCGCCAGGTCATGGGGGCAGCAGGCTAAACAAAGATTCTCAGACTTTCCTCTCCCCGGCCACTTCCTCCAGCTCCTCTGGGGGGACTTAGAGACATTCCCATGCAGTTTTGTTTATCAGCCATATTTTTAAAAGTATTTAACTAATCAACTGTTTTTGCATGCTAAAGCCACAAAACTTTCATGACGGTGTGTGTCTCAGGGGGCGGCGGCTGTGGATGGGCGCCTAAAGCGCGGGGATCAGATCCTGTCAGTGAACGGTGAGAGCCTCCAGGGTGTGACACATGAGCAGGCAGTGACCATCCTGAAGAAACAGAGAGGAACCGTCACGGTGGAGATACTGTCATAACGTGACCTGAATGCACACACACAAACACCTGCACTTTCAAACTGCATGTCAAGTTTCTTCTCCCCAGTGTTTTCCCACTCAAACACACTGGAGGGTCAGACCAGCACGCACTGATGTCAGACGTTCTTAGTTTCTTCCAGAACATTATGAATTTCCCAAAGTCACAGATCTGGTTCCAGTTCTGTTGCTTTATATTTTCAGTGTCTTTTGAGAACTTCAGCGTTTGAGTCAACTCAGTTTGCTTCCTTTTGGGGTTTTTCGGTGGCCTTTGTTTTAAAAAAGTCCCAAACCGTAGCAATCCATGCAGCTCCGCAATTCTAGTCTATTTCTTTTGGGACATATATGTCTGGACACAGACAAAAAAGTTAATGCAACGCACTATTCTCCTGAGGGATGTCTTCTGATCAGAACTGAACCTGGAGGGGACCGTCAATGCATTCATCTGTCCAGACAGTGGTCTTAGATCTCACAACCTTCTCTTCTTTAGCTCAGTGGTTCTTCTTCAGAATCCAGCTAAGTGGGACACAAACTCTAAAGTCCTAAACACCAAAATCAGGCTTCTTCTTTGTTCCTTTTTATAATGATAATTAGAAATATCGTACAATAACTGACCTGCAGAAGGATGAAGCGGATCAGCTCCAACTGATCTTTCCAAGCATTTTTTTTCTGAAATCCCGTCACTCCTTTCTGTTTTCCTGTGTAGCTCTGATCCACAGCTTTGATGGTAAAGCTGTTGTCTGGAGTTCTGACATATCTGTCTCTGCAGAAGCATCAATAGATCTGCATTGATCTCTTAAAGCAAACCCGTTAGCACGTTTGCTTTAATGCAAGGATCAAAAAAACAATATAAACACAATTTTTGTTTTGTTTTAAGGAAATGCCAAAATGTTAATGAACTCAAAACGGGTCCACCTTTTTTAGTTGTTTTTTTTTCTCCATTAGTTTTGCTTTGTTGCCTTTTTGGACAGAAAAAAAGGTTGAGATTCAATTAGAAACATGTTTGAAATGTGCCATCATCCCGAAGCCAAACTGTGAGCTCTGGATTAAAGACACTGTCACCGTTCAGCACACCTATTGTTGCAGAAGTCTAGTTATTGAGGGCGGAACCATGACGTCCTGCTCTGTGCTGGGAAATCCTAGTTAGAACGTCAGAGGGACTCCAGCATAATCCAACCTGTTTAGCTCGTATATCAGTCAACTGCAATGAAATGAAACCATGTATTTTTGTGAAAAAATAAAACAAAAGAGATGATTGTGGAGCTTCATGACCTTCTGATTCCATCAGTAGCAGCTAGTTTTCCTGACATTCATCAGATGAGCGTCAGCTGCCTATTTTCTTTGACAAACTGCTTTGGAGTTAGTTTCCATGGAAAGCCTCTTGAGCTCTAACTGTCAGGATGTGGAAAAACTATCCTGAAGATGTTAGTCCTTTAGGAAGCTATGCAGAATGTATTGAAGAAAATGGAACAAGACCGTTTTAATGGTGTTTAAATAAAGGCTAGAGGTAAATCTCACAGATGCAGGAATAAAGGCTTTCATTAAACAGTCCCACAACATTTTTGGTTTGCAGATGAATCTTAGTGAGCATGAACACCCAATCTTGCCCCCCAACAACAGACACAGTGTCTTCCATAATAGTTGTCATAGAGACAAAAATGAAATTATTTTGTATAATAAATGTTTTGTAGATGAAAAGAGGCCACAGTCTAATGTTAACGTGTAGATGTGAGCGCATGTAAATATAAATATGAAACTATTTCCTAGTTTCAGTTCATTCACTCTCATTGTGATGATCTGTTGACACAACATGGAAGGATTCCAAATTAGCATAGATTAAGGATTTACCAGCTTTCTCTAAAAGAAAAAAAAACAGATCCAAAGAAGCAAACGTAACTTTTAAAGGAAACAATGAAATCAAAAACCAGTTTGTGATTTCCCAGAATTCAAAATTGACTCTAATTGAACAAAACGTCTTAAAATTGTAATAAATTATGTTATTTTTCCAAACTTTTCTCAATTTCAGTTACACAAAAATGTTTAGCAGCTGATTCAAAAGTTAATATGTAGGCTATCAGAGGCAAAATGCAGGGAAAAATTAGATACTTTTAATTATGTTTTTTTTTTTCAAAGTTGCTAACCTGTTAGCTTTGTTCTCAAAAATTAGCTAGCTTTTGTTAGCTTAATCGGTGGCCCTTAAACCAACATAACCAGTTAATCTGTCAAGCTGTCTGTTATTTTAGACATTTGTTTTATTAATGACCACAAAAACCTTCTTTGATCATGTAATCTATTATTTAGCCTTCCTAGTTAATTGAATAGCTATCTAGGTGAATAGCTAGCCAGCCATTATGGATCATCCAGCAAGTGTCCCCTTTCAAAGATGTGCTGCTCCATATTTAAAGATAATTTAGAGACATACAGTTGTAATTTTAACAATTTCAAATAAATAATGTGTTAGCAGATAAATGTTTATCCGCTGGTGGCATTCTAAATGGCAGAAATACACAACTATGCTACATATCAATCATGTGCTAATACTTTATGTTGACGTAATTACTGTCTAAACTGCTCTTATTTTTGTAGATAAATTATAATTTATTTTTTTAACTTCACTTGGAATTAATGTTATTTTCCTTATTGTGTAATAGACAAATATGTTTAAATAATCAAAATTACTAATGAGAGCTTAGAAGCCTTGCGTTGTATTACTGTAGGAATGTGACCTTTTGAACATTAAAGACTTATGTCATGGTTTGATTTTATTTACATGCATAATAATTTGTCATTAATGTATTTTGTTAAGACTTTTTTTTATTCAAGCTTTGTTTAGCTCAATCATTAAATAAAAAATGAACAAAGGACATTTCTGGAATTGTTTTCTGTCTCTAAAGTTTACTTCTCTGTTTTCTTCTTTTACCAAGGATTAATTAGCAATTACCATAAATAATTTTGCCTTTTTCTTTTTTCCATTTGACCTGTTCACAGTCATACTCAACCATTTTTGGTCTAAGCCCCTGCCCTCATTCATGATGCTGCTGGTAAAGCAGAGATGGTGTGGATCCCTTTTTTTATGTGTAGTACTGGAAATAAAACAACAATGTCACTGCCAATCATCATTTTAAGCTCCTTGTTTAACTTTAATGCAAAACTTGCTTAAATACATGTAAATCTGAATTGCTTTAGTTACAAACTAAGGTCACAGCAGACTTCACCCTCACATTTCATTTCATAACTTGCTACTCTGCTGCCAACAATACCTGACTCCTGTTTTCTTGACTTGCATTGAAAATATGTTAATAATTCAATGGTGTTCTAGGAATGAAGAGGGTCTAAGCAGAAACTTCTTAACAAAGAAAACTGAATCAGCACAAAAAGCAAACTAACAGCACAGTATGCAACAACTCATCAGTTTTCTCACATTTTACAATAAAAAGACATGTTTGTGGATGACTAGTTTTTTTCCTCTAAATTTGGAGTGGTGGCTGAGAGCCAATAGGAGCAGAGGAAGGAGGTCACATGGCCGTAGATTTGTCCTTACGACCCTTGCTCTTCACGTTCTCGTATTCTCCGTGGTCGTCTCTCCTCCTGAAGGAAACACAAACACGAGTTATTCCTGCGTCTTTCAGACTCACGCTAGTCTCTTTTATTGATTCACGTGATTCCGTATCTACCTTTACGTAATAATTACCCACAAGGCCTCTCACAGTAAACTTCTATTTTTAATAAGATTAAGTTTTAAGTAACATTCATTATCTACTTGGATGTTTTCCTCCCTGTTTATCTTGATTTTATTGTTATTATTACCTTAATCAGAGAATGGTTAATAGAGCACTAGATCACACATTTGCAAAACCATTTAGATCTCATGGCTATGCAAAGCAAACATGTATCATCATTTGTTTGAATAGGTTATTTGATTTTAAACTTAGCATTGAGACAAAAGTTGAAAAGGAGCCGACAAATCATAGGTGCTGTGTCATGGTTTTCAACTAAAAAATGAATCATTTACTATATTTTTATTAAAGCCAGGTGGTAAAAGCTTTATTTATTTATTACATAAGAATAAGGGTCTGATAAGGAGCACTTTTTTGTGAGAAGTGTTGTTTTTACCTTTCATCAGTGCTGGGTTCACATATTTCATACGAGTTCTCATCTGTGCTGCTCTTCCTCCTGCAAACAAAATATTTTAACTCCAAAAAGAAGCTCAGCAGATGAGCCTACTTCAAACCTTCTTGAGTCAGATTATTATTCATAAAAGGTTTCACACTAACCTCGAGAACTAACATTAACACATTTCTGATGCAGGAACACGATCAGAAACTGATAAATTGATTTACAAAGGATTAGGCCTAAGCGTGGGAAACAGGCTTCCTCTGCTTTGAGTGTCTTTGTGGATTTAATTTTATTTCAGCACTCAAGTCTTCTCACTTTGTTTCAGGTCTTAGATTGTTTACTGATAAATACGAATGAAAAGGTTTTATTGGTTTGATTGTAACTGCAGCTGTGGAGCTTCCAGTTTCTACCTGTTGTTGTGATCCAGGGCTGTATCGTAGGTTTCATTTCCTGATGTTTTGCTTCCCCTACACACAAAGAAGAGCTCATGTTAGAAAAAGTCTTCCTCTTCAAATCTCCTTTTCATTTTAAATGTCCAAATGTAGTGAAAGAGTCACAGGACTGCTGAGTGTCCTTTTTTTTAGCAATATCTGGATTACAATTAGAAAACCCCTTTATTTACAGTACATGTAAAAAATGTAAAACAAAAATGTGAATTATTACTTAAAACTTGCAAATGGCAGCATTTGTGCAGAAAGAAGAAAAGACATAGCTGGGCTCTGGAAGTTCACTACCTTTTTACTAAGTTATTCCTGCAGAAAACATGGAGATAAAATAGGTTCCTTTTTGTTTAAATGTAGATTTATTTGTTTTCCCCTCCTGAGAAATCCTTTCTACAGTCTGACTTCCAGACCCAGTCTGCTTTGATGTATATTGGGTTGATGGAAAACCTTTCACCGTTTATCTGAATATGAACAGACTAACAGGACCTGGATGCCGGTCTTTCAACGGATTTCTGGCACATCACTACAGTTTTGAGACTACTGTTATGGGACAGTTCAAAACAAGAGGCAGAGGAGTGACTGGACCCGTCCATGAACCTCATCATTCTTCTTTAGGAGGAACAGTTTATCGCGGACCGGTGGTGGTATTTTCTCTTTAGTAATAATAGTAGCAATAATAATGTTCTTTGCTTGTTTTGGTTGTTTGGGTTTAATTTTAGCGGTGTGTACCACGTGATGTTTGGTGTCGCGACTTTGACGTGCGTTAAGTGTGACGGATGTAACATCCGGTCACTTTTCAAAATAAAACATTTTTTTTCGAAAAAATACTAAAATGAAAGTTATTTTTTCTTTCTGTGCGTCCCGGTGCCAAAAGATACCCCAACCAAAGATACCCCAACCAAAGATACCCCAACCACCGGTCCGCAGCTCGGTGGTTGGGGACCACTGATCTAGACCCACTAGACAGTGCGCTGAACCTTTTTTCTTCAATGATTTGTGATCTTCACTGGTGTCCATGGATTACATGAAATCTTTCCACCTTTATCTACCTTTGTCATGGTAGGGAGAACATGTCAGTGGATAGGATACCACAGGGGTTAAAAACAAATCCATTTTGAAAAACAAAACGCAGACGTTTTGCTCCAGGTTCCGTCCACAGACCTTTCTTCCTTCATTCATTGCTGGATGGTAAACCAGTAACAAGAGAGCATACTGCTGGGTAAACGGATTGTAACGGGCAATGGAAGGATGGACGGGGTGACACAAATCATTACACACTGACTGCTGTGGGCGGGGCTACACTTCCTGATGGTTACAGGACTTCCCGCTCCTCCATCATCACACAGAAGCTGCCTTTGCCTGCTTTGTTCCTGATGATTCCTGCAAAGGTTTAAGGATGTTTGTTTCTGTGTTTAATCCTCATTAGAAGATCAGTAAAGACCTCATGACATTTCCTATTTTAGATTAGATTAGATGACTTTATTAATCCCACAGTGGGGAAATTGATTTATCTGGAAATTCTATCAAAAAGCAGCTTGCCACAAGAGGACGACCCGGCTCTCAGATCTGTTTTAGTGCATTTCTGCAGCAGGTTCATAAACACTAAAACGGGTCAGGTACCAAACTGAGATGGTTCCTCAAAGCCTGCATGCTGAGAGGTGCAATGAGAGGAAGGCTAAAGAAGCCAAAGCCTGGGTGTGGGTCCACCTCACGTTTGAGCGCTTCACCTTACCTGACGCCTCTCAGACTCATGTCGTAGTGGTTTACTGCAGGAGCCGTCTCCGAGTCCCGACTGTTCCTCCTCCTGCTCACAGACACAGCAGACATCAACATATCAGAGATTTTCAGTCCCAGCTGCCTGCTATACCATAAAACCATGGTAACCCCTGTTGATATTTATGATTCATAGTCCTGAATTCATCTTTTTAGAAGATTCTACTTGGATATGAAAATTATTAATGTTTCTAGATTGTTGTTTACTATCAAATGTCAATCATGCTGGAAATGTTTTAATCTGGGTTTTTTTTCTAAAGAGCTTAGCAAAATATTACACTTAGGTGTTCAAAAAAAGGTAATTGGAAATAATTCCAAACTTTTATGGTCCAGACCATTCCAGGCCATACTATCTTACCTGTATATTTTTAAAAAGTGCCAATCAGGTTATGGGGAAGGATTTTTGTGTAATCTGCTGCTCTGACATTAGGTGTCTGTTGTAAAACATCTTTTAGTGGAACAGGTCAAAGGTCAAAGGTGGTTCTGCTCAAGGATAAAGATGAACTCTGACTGACCGGCTGGATTTTTCACACCAGACTTTCTTCACAACGAAGGCGATGAAGGTGAGGAGCAGGAAGCCGCTGACGGCGATGAGGCCCGTCAGCCACTGAGGCAGCAGACGCTCATACTTGGGCAGACCTGCAGGAGAAGGCAGAGGTCACAGGTCATCATCACGTCAGGAAGGTCACTTCTATGGAGAGAAATTAGACTCAGTTGGATTTGTGCGTGCGTAATTCTTGATTTGTGCGTAAATTAGGATTTGTGTATTCTTGCTTTGTGCGTGCGTAAATTAGGATTTGTGCATAAATTTGGATTTGTGCCTGATTTGTTACTCACATAATACGTTTTGTGTATAAGTTAAAAAAATATCAAATGAAAAAAAATACAAAATGCAATTTACGTATGCACAAATTAAGATTACAACAGCTTGAAACTACTTAGACACACACATCTTTAAAAAACACGCACGAATCCCTTGTTACGCACACACGAAGCCAAAGTTACGCACGGATCTACCGTGAGACTGTTTTCACGTCTCACAAATTCGTCCGTAAGTGCTGCGTTTAAACACCAGTGGAATGCTCGGTCATTAGAATTTTCCTATCAGCCAAACATTCAACCTCAAGAATCGTGCAAACGTCTCCCCATTGACACCACCCTCTAGTGGTCTAATGAGGAACTGCAACATGTGATTCTTCCAGTTTAGTCGAATTCAGAGAAAAAAAAAGCGGCCTTTCCTACTTTGGATGCCACTGTACTCAGTTTAAACTGAACCAAAAGTTTTCAATATTGAACTGAATCGTGGTGAGAGGGAATCGTAGCATCCCTGCTGCATACCAGTACAGCAGGGGTCACCAACCTTTTTGAGACCGAGGGCTATTTCATGGGCACTAAGTAGTAAGAAGGGCGCCACTAAAAACCTCCTAGCCCCCCCCCCCCCCTCAAAAAAAAAAAAACACAATTTGAGGACTTCCTTTTGTGTGCCCTATTTGTATTTGCTCGTTTCACACACGAAAACATGCAGGAATTTTCTAGACTCGTATTACAGGGGGGGTCAAACTCAGTTGCAGAGGGGGCCTAAATCCAAAACACACTTTACGCTTCAGCCAAACAAGATAAACATTTATTGAACACACTAAAGCTAAACTTTTAAACCTTTAAAACTTTAACTTAATTTTAACTTTTTAAACATAAAACAGACAGGAATATTAATCCAGAATAATAAATATATTCTGTCAAAGGATGCAAATATGAACAAAAAAAGCCAGGAAATATTAATAATTGGAAATAATAAATCAAATTGTTTCGTTTTCTTTGCTCTTTTGTCATTTTCTTAGAGCTCAACTCCTGACGTCATTTTTAGCAATAAGTTCGTTTCTGCTTGGTGTGTGATGTCCTGTGTGTGTCTGGTCCTGTGTGTGTCTTTGAACCTGTGTGTGTCTCTGGTCCTGTGTGTGTGTCTCTGGTCCTGTGTGTGTGTCTCTGGTCTTGTGTGAGTCTCTGGTCCTGTGTGAGTCTCTGGTCCTGTGTGTGTCTTTGGTCCTGTGTGTGTGTCTTTGGTCCTGTGTGTGAGTCTCTGGTCTTGTGTGAGTCTCTGGTCCTGTGTGTGTCTTTGGTCCTGTGTGTGAGTCTCTGGTCTTGTGTGTGTCTCTGGTCCTGTGTGTGTGTCTCTGGTCCTGTGTGTGTGTCTCTGGTCCTGTGTGTGAGTCTCTGGTCCTGTGTGTGAGTCTCTGGTCCTGTGTGTGTGTCTCTGGTCCTGTGTGTGTGTCTCTGGTCCTGTGTGTGTGTCTCTGGTCTTGTGTGAGTCTCTGGTCCTGTGTGTGTCTCTGGTCCTGTGTGTGTCTTTGGTCCTGTGTGTGAGTCTCTGGTCCTGTGTGTGTCTTTGAAAAAGATTAATTTCAAACTGTTATGGTGAGCGGTAGGACCCCAAAGCAGAATCTGACTCCGAGGGTAGTTAAACAGTTTATTCCTCACAGGACAAGGAACAGAATTAGACAGGCAGCTGAATCCGGGAGCTAGACTAGAAAACCACAGATATGTAGGGCAATAGAAAAGTGATAATCCGGCATGGAGAAGCAACAGGCTCAGAAATTTAAAGACATTGATGAGATGAGGAACAGGTGTGCCATGTAGGGAGGCACCAGGGAAAAAGTCAGCCACGCCCACCTGGTCACACTGATCACAACACAAACTTGAAGAAAATTGAACTTAAAACTTTTACAAATGAAAAATAAGTTTATTGCATTTTAAAATTGTTTGCCGTTTCTCATTGTTCCTTTCAGTTTTCAGGTTTTCGCTGTTGAGCTGATCCTGTTTTTACATGGGGGCGGGGCTTTGTGCTCATTGGTTTTTAAATTTTCAATCGTTATTTCAAATTTACAATTTGGTTTTTGATTCACTTAAAGCTGATCCTGATGTGACCCCTGACACCCAGCTTACAGCGGGGAAAATAAGTATTGAACACGTCAACAATTCTCTCAAAAAACACATTTCTAATCGAGCTATTGACACGAAATTTTCACCAGATGTCGGCATCAACCCAAGTAATGCACACATAGAAAGAAATCCAAACATTTATGTCCATAAATGAAGTTATGTGTAATAAAGTGAAATGGCACAGGGAATAAGTAATGAACACGCTTACTGAAATTTATTTAATACTTTGTGCAAAAACCTTAGTTGGTGATTACAGCCTCAAGACGCCTTCTGTATGGAGAAACCAGTGGAATACATTGCTCAGGTGGGATTTTGGCCCATTCATCCACACAAACTGGCTTCAAATCTTCAAGGTTCCGTGGGTCTCTTCTGTGAACCCAGATCTTCAGTTCTTTCCAAAGATTTTCAAGTGGATTCAAGTCTGGTGATTGACTGGGCCATTCTAGCAGCTTTATTTTCTTTTTCTTCAACCAGTTGAGTGTTACCTTGGCTGTGTGTGGGATCGTTGTCTTGCTGAAAGATCCACCCTCTTTTCATCTTCAGCAGCCTGGCAGATGACAGCAGATTCTGATCAAGAATGTCTCCATACTTTTCTCCAGTCATTATTCCTACAATGATATGAAGTCTACCAGTACCACATGCTGAAAAACAGCCCCACGCCATGATGCTCCCACCTCCAAACTTGACTGTTGGTATGGTGTTTTGGGGGTGATGTGCGGTGCCATTTTTCCTCCAAACATGTTGTGTCTTATGACATCCGAAGAGTTCAATTTTGGTCTCATCTGACCAGAGTATCTTCTCCCAGAATGTCATGGGTTTATCCAAATGTTGTGTTGCAAACTCCAAACGAGCTTCAACATGCTTCTTCTTCAAAAATGGAGTCATGCGTAGTGTGCGTGCATGGAGGCCATGGCGGTTGAGTGCATTACTTATTGTTTTCTTTGAAACAACGGTACCTGCTGATTCCAGGTCTTTCTGAAGCTCTCCACGAGTGGTCCTGGGCTGTTGGAGAACCCTTCTGATGATTGTTCTGACTCCTCTGTCTGAAATCTTGCGAGGAGCACCTGGCCATGGCAGGTTTATGGTAATGCCGTGTTCTTTCCACTTCCGGATGATGGCCCCAATGCTACTCACTGGAACTTTCAGAAGTTTAGAAATGCGCCTGTAACCAATGCCTTCAGTGTGTTTTGCAACAATAAGGTTGCGTAGGTCTTTGGACAGCTCTTTGCTTTTACCCATCATGCAATGCTTCTTGTCTAACACCTTGCTGGTGAGAAACCTTTTTAAAATGCATCAATCAGGACTATACCAGCTGATATTACTTTGCACTAATAGGGGGCAGGTTAACATTCTGAATACTGACAAACTCCAGCTGCTTTCTTGGCTTGCCAGACCTTTTTACCCCTCCTTTTCTTCATGTGTTCAATACTTATTCCCTGTGCCATTTCACTTTATTACACATAACTTCATTTATGGACATAAATGTTTGGACTTCTATGTGTGCATTACTTGGGTTGATGCCGACATCTGGTGAAAATTTCGTGTCAATAGCTTGATTAGAAATGTGTTTTTTGAGAGAAATGTTGACGTGTTCAATACTTATTTTCCCCGCTGTATTTTAAAGTGACTGAAATGCTTTTCTTCATTGTTTCTTGTTTATTAGCAAATCAAAAAACAGGAATTTCCTGAATTTTGTTGTTGATGTTGTTGTTGTTTTGTTAAATACAAATCAAATGTCAAACTGAAACAAAACTGTGACCCAAAAATTGAGGTTTGAACTGAATTATGGGTAAAGTGAATCATTTCTTCCCTAGTTCTAACAGGAAAACAAGATTTTTGTGAAACATTTTGCTTCACAGCGCAAAGGCTGTCAGGCAGGGGTGGAGCTACTGTGGGACAAGGGGGGCAGCGTTAGTAATGGCCCCTCAGCTACATTGCAGATAATTGTTAATAACAACAAAACTGAAACACAAATTTTTCATCATTTCATTTGTAATGGCCTTCCTCTCTGTCCCTCAGACCCCCCCCCCCCATTTAAAATGTTGTAGCTCCTCCGCTGCTGTCAGCGCTTGAAATGAAAACAACAGAACATTTGTTTCTTTACGGTTCTTTAAATTGTGTTTCATTACTGCAACATTTTTGTTTCCTGCTGTTTTAGACTTTTATTCCATTCGAGGGGCGGAGGATTATAATCATTGAAGAGGATTGAGTCTCTAAAAACGTACATACTTTTTTTCTAATCAACTTTAATCTTGTTTTTATTTTTTGCAATATTAATAAAATTATATTAAGGAAAATAAACACAGGAAAGTTGTAACAAATGTCAAACTACATCATATATTTGGATTCTATAAGATTATCCTCTCCGGTCCTCCATGTGAATCTAAGCCGGCTCCATTTCCCAGCATTTGTTTCAAAACTGTATATTTAAAAATAGATAAAATAGATAAAGATAAAACTTATAAAGTCAGGCTTGGCTCAAAAATGCAAAAGACTATGAAGATTAGTGATTTTAACATTTTGACTTTACATAGACATTAAATTAATTATTAAATTAGTTACGTCGGTTTCCTGAAGGCTGCATTCTTTCTGTAATGATGCTAAGGAACTGAAAAATATTGTTGTACAGAAAAATCATTCGGAGATTGATGATTGGTTGGTTGATTGAAATGCTCTTAAACATCTAAAACATTAAACACTAGCAGGACTTTTAGTTTGGCCTTGGTCTAAAATAATATTAAACAGTTTCTTAACTTATCCAGACTTTAAATCAATTTATTGATCAGAAAGGATGTAAATATGATTGATAAATATCATATATCAGAATGTTTAAAATATGTATTAATTAAAAAATATTTTATTGGATGCACTTTTTCTTTTTTGTGTTTAACATTTATTTGTTTCGGTATCAATAAAGTTTTTTTTTATCTAAATTTAAATATTTCTTTATACTACAAAACAAAAGTCTAAATTTCTTTTTTGTGTTTATTTTCTGTTTTTTAACTTATACAGCCTGAAAAAGAAAAGAAAAGAAAAAAAACGCACAGCACACACGGTGTGAACTTTGGTACCTCATTACGTCTCCATAGCAACGTACCAATCGGATCCTTTTCACGTTGGTGACTTTGGCCTGTTTTTGGTCCGTTTTGCTCTGGGTCTGGTTTCACTTAGAGACACGGCTCATTAACGTTGAGGAGGAACACGTGTTCGTAACAATCAACAGCAACACGCGTGTGATCAAAGTCCATGCTGAATGTGTCCATCCATCATTCTGGTCTATCGGGCCAAACATATGGGGGGGGGGGGTGGAGGGAGGGAGGGTTGTACATAGATTCACCACAAAGGATAGAAATTCACAGGGAAATAACCTCAAGTGACGCGCCCAAATCAAAAACACTGAACAGAAAGTCTGTCAAACTTTTGAGGTTTTCTACTTTGACAGATAAAGTGGCGTTGAGGTGCGTTGTGCGCTGGAGTAAAACCAAAAACTGTGACGTAATAGAAGCTTAATCTTTGCTATAAAAGCATAAGAGTCATAAAGTGCAGGAATCTTCTCATGCAGCACATTTTGAAGTTATATCTGTTTGATAGCATCACAATAAAATGTGCTGAAGGAAATAAATGATGCTTCCTTGTAATCAAGTCATTATTCCAGGTTAATATTTAAACAGAAACAGTTTGATTTAATCTAAGAAACTAAATATTTCTAATGGTTTTAAAAAGTATCTAAGCAGAAATGTTCTTAGTTTGGTTTTGTTCACTCAAGCAGACGCTTTTGCCCAAAAAGTGGAAAAGTGTTCATCAGGGACAAATTTGACTTCAAAATAAAATTTCAAGAATCTTTTGAATCTGTTTTTTGATGTAGAGAAGCTGAGAAGAAGCTTTAGTCTGTCATCTCATCCGGAGCTGTTTCAGTCCAGCAGCTGCTTCATGTGGAGCCGATAGATAAGTAGAGAGCGTGAAGGCAGACGTACCTGTTTGGGCCCCAACAGAACCAACAACCAGTAGCAAACTGGACACCAGCGGCAGTAACGGTCCCATCACAAAATCACAGGAGAGGATCCCAGCAGGAGCACACACAGTCGAGGAGCGTCGCAGGAGCGTCTGTGGAACTCTTGGCGTGTTGGTGGACCCGCGGGTCAGTTCTGCTAAAGATTAACCAGAACCCAGGCTTTTATCTGCTGTGAGAGCCCGTCCACTTCCTCCAAGCGGCTCCACTGCTCTCTGAAAACAAACCCTTTATGGATGTTTGCAGCTCACCTGGAATCCTCACTCTGACCTGCGGACAGCTTTGTTGTCATGGTAACCACGGCATTCTGTTCTGAACAAAGGGTTTTTGTCTAAAGAAATTTTCTGTTTTTGAAACTAAATAAAGATATTTTGGATGACTATTGCTAGAGCTAGGCTAAAGCAGATAGTTGCCTCTATCAACTTTTTCTCACAACTCAACACAAACAAGTCTGTTGTTTAGTCTGGCATTTATCTATGAATTATTCACTCTGGTGTTAACCCAAAAACAGAAGCAATTTCAAGTCTCATGTGCATGGAAAGATGATGATTTTTACTAAATGTAGAGGAAAATAATGAAAGTGTAACACCTGTGGTGATTTAAAAACCCACCACAGACTTAACTGGAAAATGTCTGATGTAAATTGTGAGTATTTCTTTATTCAAATCATTGTGAATCAGGAGCAGATAGAAAAATGTTGCTTGAAAACATTTTATTGTTACATTGATAACCGATTTGCTGATGTGTCCCGTAGATCCATGTTCGTCTTTTTCCCCTCATCTGAGCTGGTTTCTAGTTTAGAACTGTACAACTGGAGAACTGCTCACCATTTTTGATGGTCTGTAAGCTGGCGGGAGAACACGTAAACAAGGAGCTCTCAGTTATGGATGATGGGAAGTGGGGCAGGATTTTTTACTCTGCAGAAACTGTCCTAGAAAACGACACAATTTAACCCTTGTGCTGTCTTAGATGACTCCACCCTTCCATTGACATGTTCTCCCTACCATGACAAAGGTGGATAAAGGTGGAAAGATTTCATGTAATCCATGGACACCAGTGAAGATCACAAATCATTGAAGAAAAAAGGTTCAGAGCACTGTCTAGTGGGTCTAGATGACCCAACTCCCAATGTTAAAGTGCCTAGGATAGCACAACAATTGATATTGTTGTCATTGACAGACTTGCCGTGGTTGTTTGTTGAATATTCGCTTCAATTAAAAAAAACAATCTTTTTTTGGGTGCAGTCCCACATGTGGCTAAATACAACATAATCGTAGATAAAAGACCACTGGGAACGCTGTGAAAGTGGATCAGAAGATGATCGGAGTGAGTCTTTAACAGAAAAGCAGAAAAACCTAAATGACAGTGGGATACGTGTTTTCAGGAAATGTTTGTGCTCCAAACAGAAATCCAGATACTAAAGTAAAAACTCCTTTGTTGATGGATCAGCAGGTCCAGTGACGGGTCTATAGATGGATAGATATGTGTAACCTTTTTTTTTTGATAAATGTTGAGATGAAATATTTGTTTACTGAGGCTTTTCATTAAAGATATCAGACTTGTAGATCCACAATGTTTAACATTTAAATAACCTTTTTTATAATAAAAGTGGACTATAAAACACTTTACAGTATGCTTTTAAGTTGACTTGTAAACTTTTCTAAATAAAGTGCTAATAATTCTAGATAAACAATCAATAAAAGGATGCACAAACCCTTATATATGCCTTCTGACCAACACATACTTGGTAGCTATGTTGTTACAAGGGTCTTGTGTCTAAACTAAGATATTAGGCTCCTTTTTTCCTGTAAACACAACTCAAAGTGCAGTTGTTGTCAACTATCTGAACTCATCGACAAAGCGATTGTTTGATGTTATCCTGTTCCTCAGTCTAATCAGATACGCCAGAATCACAGTTTTGGCACCCTATTGTCTGGGGAGCATTCTTCATGTGCCCAGTGCTTGCAGAACATCCATCTAATCAGGCCCGTACACACCGGGACGAATTTCGCCGGCGATTTTCGCCGACGTTTAACGCCTCGTGACTAAACAAAGGGCACCAATGTGAGTGTGCACACCGACGCGAAAAAACGCCACGCGTTAAAGCGTCAAAAAAAAAAAAAACTCCTCGGGTTCGTTTTTTTTTTTCGACGCGTCGCGTCGAAATCTATTCGACCAATGAGAATGGCGCTTTTGCACACGTGTCTGGAGCTTCTGAAGTTACAGTAAAACACAATTTGGGGGCGCTCAAACACAAAACTGCCTTTCTGAGCACACATACCAGCGAAGAAGATAGACGCCGAGTAGCGTTTACACTGCCGCGAAGAAATAATGACGGACATTATAAAATATCCCCGAACCAAGCACCAGTTGGAGCAACTGGTGCTTGAAATATTCATGTTTTCTTTGTATGATTCTGACAATCGCGTAAATACTTGCTCTCTTCTTCTGAGTGAAAAACGACTTTAAGAAGCGTAAAGTTGCGCAGCGCCACCTTGTGTACAGGAGTATTTCTGTTTACATTAAGCGCCATCTAACGTCAGGGAATGAAATTGCATGTTCGCTCGGCTCATCGTCAGCGAAAATCGCCTGGGTGTGAACACAAAAAACGTGGCGAAAAACGCTGGCCAATAACGCCTGGCGAATATTCGTCCCGGTGTGTACGGGCCTTAAGCCATTGTTCCTTTGTCCCAGATGACATGGGAGGCTTACTGTCTTCATAGCTCCAGCTGAAGTCTGGTTGACTTGAAGGCTTAAGATTAGCCTTTTTTCTTTTGCTTTGCAGATGTTTTTCTTCCATTAGTGCATTCTTTACTGGTGTATCTGTGAGTATTGCTGGTTTTCTTCTTTTACACCCACCTATCTTTGCTGCTTTGTGTGCAGGAGCTCCTGGAAGAGGCCTCTCATGTTCAGGTGTAAACGTCATTCAGGTAGATTCATCTGGCACCTGTTGGCTTGCATCTGTGTTCCTGCTTGTTTGGATTGGAACAGTTCATAACCCAGGGGCAATTGTAACGCTTTGTTAAATTTGCCCCTGATGAGGGTGACCATGTTTTTTAGGATTGTTTTTCATTTTCTTCCAAAGCTTTCACTCCAACATTACTTTTAAGATTAGTGGTAACCCTTAGCACGTCATGACTCATGCGTTTGCTGTTACACTAAGGTTTTATTGTATCATTAGTTCATAAATGTTGAATAAGCAGTGATGGTTATACACTATGCTGATGCCATAAGA
This sequence comes from Oryzias sinensis, assembly GCA_037389245.1. Taxonomy (NCBI): domain Eukaryota; kingdom Metazoa; phylum Chordata; class Actinopteri; order Beloniformes; family Adrianichthyidae; genus Oryzias; species Oryzias sinensis. Next base: position 24,865,656 of record CM074498.1, on the reverse strand, counting down.
CACTAATGGAACAACTAACTTCAGATTAGTCAGTACTTTAGTAATCATTTGTAGCAGGAAAGGTGAGGTGCATCAGATCTGACAGTGAGTTCACATAGAGATTTGTAAAACATATTAAGGACACATGACATTAAACATGAGAGATGGTACAGTCCATCCTTATTGAACTTACACTGTTCAAACAGAAGCCTTAGTATAACAAAGAGGGTTTAACAGGCAAACAAATCAAATGCTGATAAATGAAAGCCCAGAATGATCCTGAAAAATGCAGAAAGGTAGATTTCCATGTTGTGCGTTAACCCTTGTGCTATCTTAGATGACCCCACCCTTCCATTGACGTGTTCTCCCTACCATGACAAAGGTGGATAAAGGTGGAAAGATTTCATGTAATCCATGGACACCGGTGAAGATCACAAATCATTGAAGAAAAAAGGTTCAGAGCACTGTCTAGTGGGTCTACATGACCAAACTCCCCATGTTAAAGTGCCTAGGATAGCACAAGGGTTGCATACGAAAAGAAAAAGCTCAATTCCAAAGATGAAAAATGTTATTTGTCAGTTATGGTAAGAACAAAACAGATCCCCTTTTAGGGTTTATCCTACGGACAGAGAAAGGTCAGAAAAAGAAATGTCCCATTTGTGGAAAAGCAAACCGACAGATGAGGAAGAACAAAATGATGAACACGAGAGCGTAATGCAGCCTAAAGCGGACAGAGTAACACAGCAAAATGTCATGAGTGATGAGGCCATTCTAGAGTCAATCAAAGGAGACAAAAACTATCAAGAGGACAAATCTGATGAGAGAGGCAAATAAAGTCAGGAACAGATGAGTCTGCCAGCAGGAGAGGTCCTACTGGTGAGAGAAGAGGTTAAAAGAGGTTTACACAGACACAGATCTTCCATCCAGTGCTGCTACAGAGCAGTTCAACACATTTCAGGAAGCTTTGAAGTCAGTTAACCCGAAGTGAAGGATTGAAGTCATGGAAGAGGAAATCTAGTGAATAGAATTACGTCAACGTTTCCCATGAGGGGTTCAGCAGTAATAATGCTCTCCATCAGAGGAGGCATGACACTTTCTTAACAAAAAAAAGGGGACGCGGAAATGACATCACCATAACATGTGTCCCCCGCTGTCAATCATGTCCCAGTAGCCAAGCCCCACCCCCATGTAAGACTCGGCTCGGCACTGAAAGATGAAACTCTAAATTGAAACTGTAAATTGAAGACTGAAAGTGAAGGAGAGAGAAAAAAAACACACAAAAAAGCAGCTGTCACAAATATTGTTTTTCATTTGGTAACAGTTTTAGCTCTCTAGTTTTTTTTTAATCAACTTTCGAATTACATTTTTCCTATACATTTTCAGTGTTTTATTCAGGTTTATAATGTGTACACTCAAGTTTAAAACTCTTCAAATGTTTTCTTATTTCATTCATCTTCTAAACCGTTTGTTCCCTTTTGGGGTCATGGGGCTGCTGGAGCCTATCCCGGCCACTTGTAGGTGAAGGCAGAGGACAACCTGGACAGGTCGCCAGTCTGTCGCAGGGCCACAAATCACACACCCATTCATTCCGTAGCTTCACCAATGAACCCATGGAACATGTATTTGGACCTTTCTGTGTGGAGTTTGCATGTTCTCACCGTGCATGCGTGGCTTTTCTCCGGGGACTCCGGCTTCCTCCCACCGTCCAAAAACATGTTTTCTTTTTTGTTTTCTTCATATTTACAATCTGGTGTTTCAATATAAGCTGATCCTGATGTGACCCCATAGAAGTAAACTGGGCCACAACTCCTTGTTCTTTTGTTTGATCCAGAGTTCAGGTGAGTTTGACTCCTGTCAAACCAAGAAGAAAACTGGATCAGGAGTCCCAATCCAGGTAAATTCTCCTGATTCGGGACCAAAGCTGTCACAGTGAGCACAGCCTGTCGCAGTAACCGTGTATTATTCTCGTCCAAACTGGACCATTTTCTCAAATTTAGATGGATTTAGAACATCATAGCACAAACATCATTCAGTTAAACTAAACCAGACTGATGTGATGAGCTTCTTCTTTTTAAACACATTTGAAAAAACTTTATTCAAAGTCTGAGAGTTGATGAAAAACATCCATGAAACGAGTCTCGCTCCCCTACAGGAGGACACAGGTGGAGGAGGGTTCTGCTCTGCGCGGGCCCATCAGGCTCAGCTTGAACTGGGCTGGGTTGAAGTGCTGGAGGTCAGACACAGAGGTTCTCCGGACATCCCGGTTCTTGTCCCTCGAGGTGAGCCGGTACTGACCTTTGATGATCCTCAGAGGGTTGTAGTCTGGGCTGACGTGGTCCGGACAGCGGAACGCCTCCCTGATGACAGAGCCCTGCAGGGTCAAGGCGGCAAAGCCGTTCCTGAACGTCACCATCCGGACCACGGGCGAGTACACGTACTGAACGAACAGGAGCTTTCCTGACCAGAACAAGCAAAGAATCAGAACCGCATTGCACCATGATGACAAGACATCTGAAGGTTCTGCTGGTTCCCTGTCAGGACTGGAGTTCTCCAAGTATCTGTGTCACAGATGTATGTGGGAGAAAACAGTATAAAATATTATAAACGTTATTACTAATGTACATTAGCAGCATTTCTGTGACCTTAGGACACATTTTAGCTCAAATTTGTGCAAAACTTTGTGTCATCTCCGTTCAGAACCCTTTCTGCAGGTTTAAGGCTTAAGCTGGGTTCACACCGAACCCTATTTCCACGTACAGACGCGATCAGAGGTCCTGCACCGCATTTGGAGCAGCAGTGTGTTTTGGGCGACGTGACAACACACCCATAATTTTTGACTGCTTGTTCAATTATCTGAACTGTGGTGAAGAATTCACTCCACGTCGAATGACTCGACTGTGGCCTTATGAGGAGAATCTGATCGTTCTCTTCCTGAACTTTGAGATATTTTTCTTATTTGCATCAAACCAATAATAAAATGTTCTGTTAATTTGACCCCCGCCCAGGAGGAGGACGCCCAAAAGAAGTGGGGGGTCCCCAAAGAGTGTTGTAAACATGGGCCATTAGCTGTCACACGCCTAGGTGTGTGACATTTGTTCTCCGCATTTGACCTATCCCCTGGGGGAGGGGTGAGGTCCCCCCCCCCAATCCAACCCCCGGAATGCTGAGTGTCAAGCAGGGTGGCATTGGGTCCCATTTTTAGAGTCTTTGGTATGACTCGGCCTGGATTTGAACACCCGACCTTCCAGTCGCAGGGCAGACACTCTACCACAAGGCCACTGAGCTGGGCCGCTGGGTCCAGTAGGCCAGCACCCAAGGGACACAGCCACCGTTGGTGAGGACCCGGCATGGTTTACGGGACAGAAGATTAGAGGTCATACGTGTGTGTGTGTGTTGGAGTGTATGTTGTTGAGGGTGTGTGTGTTCTAAAGGGTCATCTGGACCCCACAAGATAGCACAAGGGTTAAATGAGTGCTTTTGTACCAAAAAAAGGAGCATTTTCCAACCTTTAATCACTCCATCTGATTACCTGATGCCACGTCCCAAACTTTAATGGTTCTGTCTTCAGATCCAGTAAAGACGAACTGGTCGCTCTCAGAGAAGGCGGCAGAGATCACGCCGTGGAAGAAGAAACCCTGACATGATGGCAGAGGAGAGCCTCTGAACATTTCTAACAGTGTGTTGTCATCTCATTCAATCTCCAATCAGACCCCCACTCACCTTGTGCTCCATGGTGTGGTCCAGAGATGGTGGGTTCAGGGCCCACAGCCTCTGCACGCCGTCCTGGGAGCCCACCAGAGCGTGGGACCCCCAGTTGCTGGCCGTCACACAAGTCACTTTGCTCCCATGAGGCTGTAGTTCAGAAACGCCGCCGCCAAAACCATTCAGCACCACGCCCCCACAGCTGGTCCCATACAGCAGCCTCTGGTTGGGCAGCAGGGCCATGCAGGAGAGGGGGGCATGGAGGAGTGACAGGGGGAACCTCTTCAGGGGCCCCTCCACCGTGGGGAAGCTGTCCCTGGTGGCCATCTCGAACAGACACACTGAATGCCCATAAGCCACCGCCAGGTTCTTCTCCTGGGCGCTCACGGCCAGGCAGAGTACCCCCGACAGGCTCTCTGGGGGGGGGATGCAGAGCGTTTCCTGGGGGAGGCTCAGCGGGTAGATGAGAACGGTGCCACTGGTTAAACCGCAGAGGAGCAGACGTTTGTGCTGAGCCAGCTCCAGACAAGAAACCTCTGCAGAGACGGCCAGACGCTCCACCAGAGAACCTGTTGGGGGGGGGGGGGGGATTGCTGCCATTTAGTTCTACATTGGAGAGAAACAGATGATGAAAGAACCGAATGCCCTCAGAATCCACCAAAAAAAAACCTGGAACTGCCCCTGGATTTGTCTGTCAGAGTCACAGAGAAAACCATCGTCTGTTTGTCAGATCAAACTTTGTGATGTCATCGAGGGGCCCCAAGGGGCGCCCCAACGACGGACAATGATACAAACACATTAGTGCTGTAAGCTAATTCTAGATCGTAGGGCTCCTGCTCAGGATGTTCCACACTCTTCCTCAGTGCATCTGTAACACAAACACAGACTCGTACAGACTCACATACCTCACACAGATTCACACTGACTCACACAGATTCACACTGACTCACACAGGCTCACAGAGACACACACAGCCTCACACAGATTCACACAGATTCACACAGACAGACACTGACTCACACTGACTCACCCAGATTCCCACTGACTCACAAAGACTCACACAGACACACAGCCTCAAGGCCCGTACACACCGGGACGAATATTCGCCAGGCGTTATTCGCCACTGCTGGGCCACGCTTTTTGTGTTCACACCCAGGCGATTCGCTGACGATGACGAGCTGAACATGCAATTTCATTCCCTGACGTTAGATGGCGCTTAATGTAAACAGAAATACTCCTGTACACAAGGTGGCGCTAAACTTACGCCCTTAAAGTCACACTCAGAAGAAGAGAGCATATTTACACGATTGTCATGAATCCAACAAAGAAAACATGAATATTTCAAGCACCAGTTGCTCCAACTGGTGCTTGGTTCGGGGATATTTTATAATGTCCGTCATTATTTCTTCGCCAGGAGTGTAGACGCCATCGAAGGCCTATCTTCGCTGGTATGTGTGCTCAGCAAGACAGTTTTGTGTTTGAGCGCCTCAAGTTGTGTTTACTGTAACTTCAGAAGCTCAGGACACGTAAGCGCAAAAAGCGCCATTCTCATTGGTCGAATAGATTTCGACGCGACACGCTTAAAAAAAAAAAAATGAACCCGAGGCGTTTTTTTTTTTGACGCTTTGACGCGCGCGGGCTGCGGTCGGGTGTGTACACTCTCACAGCCCTTTTGTTTAGTCACGAAAGCGCAAACGCCGCGAAATCATCGCTTAGCCCACCCCGGTGCGTAATAATGCCTTCACACTGACTCACATTGACTCACACAGACACATGCAACCTCACACTGACTCACACAGACACACACAGCCTCACACAAACACACACACAGACTCACACAGACACACACATACTGGGTTTGAGGCAGTACCAGGCCTGAATTTAAACAGGACCATAACGAGTAAAACAACATGGAATTTCCATTTAAAAATAATTTTAATAATTTCAATGATTATTAAGTTATTTGATTTTTGGTGTAGAATATCAATATTATTTTGTGCGTTTCTTTGTAGAGCAACACACACTGAATTGTTGTGTCTTGTAAGTCTCAACTTCAAACTTCAACATTAAAGTTTGCTGGGTCTGGATTCTCCCGGGTCCTTCTCTCTGTTGAAAGAAGCTTTTAGACCAGCATTCTCCTCTAGAGGGTTTAAACTCTATCATGGTGATTGTCCATAATAGTGCACTAAGTAGTGAGCAGTGAGGGAGTTTGGGCACAAACTGACACTTGCGTAGAGCAGCGCCCCCTGGAGGGTAGAGAGCTGCAGTTGTCCTGAGCTCAGCTTTTGAAGGTTTTAAAGAATCCGATTTTTGTTGTTTCCATCAGAGGTTCTACCCACAGAGAAGAACTGGAGGACTTTGACTTTATAAATGTAGTAGTAGAAAAAAATCCAAAGAGGAGGAGGACATAGTCACTAAATGTCTGGTGTCCTCATATTTGTACTGTAAGTTTAACAAGCAAACATGCAGGTGTTTTTGTGTGTGTGTGTGTGTGTGTGTGTGTGTGTGTGTGTGTGTGTGTGAGTGTTGTCCTCTTAAAGTCAAATTTTGATGAATTGAAAAAAATGCTGTTCTTCTGTTTTACCCCTGAGACGAGTAAACATCACATGGCGGATCTTTTAGACAAACGCTGAAACTCCCTTGACCTGAAACCTGTCCGGTTTCTGTGTAGATTCTTTTTTGTCGTTGAACCAGGTCATTTCAAACTGTTCCGATCCAAACTGAGCCACACCTGAAGCTGCAGAGAAAACACCGCTTACATCTCTGACCTGTTTGACTGCTCAGCTCATGACTTCTCTCTCGCTCTGATGGTGCACGTAGAAGATCTGGTTCCCATCGCTGGTGAGGGCCGCATGGGCGGAGCCAGCAGGAATGTACGGGGCTTATCTGGGGTCATACTAGATTCCCACAGATGTATTGGAGACTTGCTGGATGATGCAGAAACAACAAGGTCTCTGAAGAACAGCAGTGAGGTAACTGGAGCGTCCGAACCACAGAGGCAGTCTAGCAGCGCCCCTGTGGTCACCGACCAGACCTGCAGAGAAGGACCACTGTTATGTCCCTGCAAAGCTTCCATACTGAATATAGAGGAGCTATGAGGGAAAGATGAATGCTCCTCACTCTGATTAGCTGGTCTGCAGCTCCGGAGACGAGCCGCTGGCTGTCATTGGACACGCAGGCGGACAGGACAGCGGCTGGTCGTGCTGCAGCTCCAGGATTGGATCTGCCAGGTTGGTATCGATGCTGAAGAGGCTCAAAGTGCGCTCGCAGCCTGCAGACACGCAGATGGAAAGCTGGGTTTAAAATCTGGAAAAAGATTTCAAATGGTTTTGTCACTGTGAGGAGGGGGACAGAGATTTTATATCTTGTCACAGAGATTTCTTTAGTGTGAAAATTATTATTTCAATCACTTGTTTGATGTTTATGAACAGGTTATGTTGTTTGTTTATTTACATGTAAAAGATTATGTCTCAGCTTTTGTGTCAGAACAAAAACTTCTTTTTTTAGATTGTGTTGCAGATTTCAGTCACTGGTCACCTGTGTTCCTGTTTTCAAAGGTAAAAGAAAGTTTAGTTGTGATTGTTTAAATAAAGTTGAGTTTCCATGTTTTTTGCCGCTTATAGTTGTATTTAGTCGTATTTGTTTGCGTTTAGTTGAGTCTAGCTCTGATTCTTTCCATTTGGCTCAGTTCAGTTGAGCTTAGTTGTCTTTGTTCTGTGTAGTTTTGTGTTTTTGCCTTTAGTTGTGTTAAGTTGAGTTTGTTTGTTTACATTTAGTTGTTTGTTTTGTGAAATACATTCGTAGATCACAACACAAAATAACACACTGCAAATCATCACAACATTTATTATTGTGGTTTGTGTTGTTGTAGTTTATTATTATTATAGTTATTGAGGCCGGATGTCTGAATCTGTGAAGATCTTTCAAACTTTACTGGGGCCTGTTTCAGAAAGGAGGTTCAACCAACTCTGAGGTTGAACTTGAACTCTGAGTTGGTCAATCGAGATTACCAATGAGTTTTCTGTTTCAGAGAAGTTGATCCGCGCTAGATCAATCAACTCTGAGTGGACTGATTCGAGGTGAGCGGCGCACTGCCGACTATAAGAAGCCATTATCAATGGAGCGCAGATATCACGAGTCACCATGGCAACCGTGGAAAAAAAGAGGTCTGCGTATTTTTCGCCAGCTGAACTTGACGTGCTGCTGCAGAGTTACAGTGAATATGAGCACATATTCCAGAAGAAAAGCAACACCGCTGCATCTGCAACACAGAGACAGTTAGCGTGGAAAAACATAGCTGCTCAAGTTAATGCCTAAGTTTGCATTTAAATCATTGTTATAAAATATTGCTGTAATAACTTGCTAAATAACAGACGGTGTGAAATAAAAATGGGGATATTTAAGTGTACTTTGAAGTGTTATTCCTGGTGTAAATGCATGAAATGCTGCATAGTGTATGAACCAATCTGGGGGAAATGCATTTAACGCCGGTATAATAGATTCTTGTTAACCTTCCCTCTTGCAAACGTTATCGGGGTTTAATATTAATACATGCAATTGTGTTTTTTAAAAGAACTTTTTGTCTACTGTTGAACCCGCTGCGCGAGGACTTCTTTTCTTTTCTCTCGCCTGTCCGATCGCGGGTCAGAAGCCGCAGGGGAGATTTCCTTCAGGGCCGTAAGGAATTCTCCTTCGTCTACTTCCGTCAAACCCTCAACCTCCAGAGCGGATTAAGAATGACTCCAAAACAAAGTATTCTGGGAATGACACCTTCTCTTTATTTCTTAACTGGCGTTCGCCCGCCCTCCCATCTGCACCTGCAACGCTCTCCTTGTTCCCTCGTGATCGCACTCCCGCCAGCACACATCGCTGCAACACTACCCCCGTATTGATCAAGGGTATAGGTGTATGTGGGATTAAGAAAGTGTTATGCTAGCAACCAGGTGTTTCCAAAAGTAATTGTTACATTAATCTAATTCAATGTCCCTGATTTCATTTTCATGTAGATGCAATCCTGCAGGAATTAAAAGAACATGGCAGCAGTTAAAAGTGAAAAAGAAATCGAAGCCTTTCAAAATCTCAAACACGAGGTAAATATAATTTTCTATGAATTAATGCAGCCTCCTCCTCTATTGGGTCCTCCAAAAAAGGACAAGCCATTCTTGTCACTTGTCTCTGTGTGACGGACATTTGGGCAATGAAGGTTAAAGCGAAAAATACCGCTTCGTCTTTAAAAAGGGGAGGGGACCGGCAGAAACTTCGAGTTTGGAGAATAAAACCTGCTCCCGACCAGGTTAGGTTCACAGCATAAGTAACCATGGACACTGACTCCGAGTAGAAGTTACCTCTCTTTCAGAAACGGGTTTGACTTACTCTGTTTTACTCTGGTTTAACAAACCTCCCATTCTGAAACGGAAAACCCAGGTTTCCTGATTTCAGGGTTAATTCATCAGTGTTTACACTTAACCTCCTTTCTGAAACAGGCCCCTGAACAGATATTTTTCTTATTTTCATGTTGACAATAACAATAATAAAAGTTAAATTTTTCTTTTTCTTTTTCTTTTCTCCTCTTGGGTTATTGAAGGACAGTGAGCTCAAAGTGCGCCACAGTCACAGAAACGAGAAGGAAGCGGTTGACAGACTGGACGGCTCTCAGACTATAGAGAAATCGCAGTTGTGTTGTGACCCTTGTGGGCCACCGTACAGTTCAGTTTTGCTGTTTGTTCGTACTTAGTTTTGTTTGTTTGGGTTTAGTTCAGTAGAGTTGAGTTTAGTTGTGTGTTCGTGTTTAGTTGTGTTTAGTAGCATTTAGTTATGATTTTGAACGTTTTGGGGGTTATGTGTTTATGTTAACTGTCCCCTGAATCGGTTTCATCCTCTGATATGAAAATCAAAGATGACAGAGGAAAATCATGCCGAGAGTTTGCTGCTCCTGCAGATCTGCAAAAACACGAAACACTTTCCAAGACGGGATCCCTCATCATTTATTGTTGCATTTTTGAATTCACCAACAGAACTTTTTTTTTTTCTTTTTCAGTAATAAATGAAAGTACGTGAAGTTTGTTTCATGTTTCTGTTTGTCAGATCTCTGCAGGTGACCCCACTGACTCACCTGATAGAGGAAACCCTCCTCAGAGACCACTAGCACTTTCCCCCGCCTAGGGGACGTCACAGATGTCACCACAGTCACCCTTCTCTCCGAGTCCTCCAGCCGAGTCTTTATGCTCTGAGTTCTGTCGACGGGATGAGAAATGTGGACCCAGCTTTTGTCACACAGGGACACCACAGATTCTCCCAGAATCCCCAGGACCACAGAGGCGTCTTCTCGGCTGCTGAAGGGCTGGAGCTCGGCTCCATCCAGCCCCCACACCTTCACCTGCAAGGAACCCGCAGCTGTCAGCTCTGAAAGCTGACACTCGTTTCTACAGAGAAAGCTGAGAATCATGGATGCTGCTAAACAGAACAGGAAAACAGAAGCCTGGACTGTCCATCTGCAGCTGCTGCTGGTCATGACTGAAACAGGCTCCTCCCACAACGCACCTGTGTCCTGGTGTAAACAAACAGCAGCTCCTCTGATAGATGCAGGTGAACTGATGAGGGCGGGGAGTCTGGAGGAGCCGCCTCCTGGATGCAGAGCAGCTGTTGGCCGTTTTTCAGGCTCCACCTCCTCAGAGAGCCGTCAGCGGCCACGGAAAGGCAGGAGGGGGCGCTGTGCTCCAGCTTCACTGTCAGAACTGCAGCTGGACATCAAAGAAGAATTATTGTTTTTTATTTATTTAATGCATTTAGAAAAAGACTTGTTACTTTTTACTTTAAAGTCCCATTCCCATCCTCTTTTGATGTGTTGTAAAAGCTTTCCAAGTGCTCTTTTAATTATGATAATAAACATTTTTGCCTAAAATAAAAAAAATCTGTTGTTTTCTGTGACATAGGTTTTTTTTCTTTTTTCTTTTTTTTTTTTTTTACTTGTCCTGTCCAACAGCTGGGCAGGCAGATGAGAGCTGAGGTCCTCTTTGTGTTGGACATATATTTTACTTCTTTAACAAGAGGGGTTGAGCACCAGACAAACCAGAGGTATGTCTGAATAAACCCCTTTGTAATTGAGGCCAAACTTTATTAATTTCAATCATGTTTGAAAATCATGAGGTTGGACCGACGGAAAAGGAAAGAAGGGAAGAAGAGAGAGGGATGTTAGAGAGGGGAGGGGGTGACAGTGTGGGGTGGGGATAAGACCATGAACAGCATAAAGCAACAGGTTTACTGGTTGCTTTCATCATTGTAAGGTTCAAATGTAGTACAAAAAGCAAGGGCCTGTCCACACACACACTGAAATGTTATCAACACACCTGCTAGCTGCAAAAATGTCCACATGTCTGTACACAAAACAGATAGTGTTCACAAACGCATACCTATGACTTTAAACCAACTAGTGTGAAATCTTTCAGTCATTCAATCATGCAAACTATTAGTGCAAAGGTGAGCTAACACCTGTGCTCAGGTGAGTGTTTATGTTCTTCTAAAATGGATGGTGGAATGTGAAAAGAAGGAGGAGGGAGTGCCCAGCCACACTCAGACCCCCGCGCAGCAGCAGAGGCAGCCGAACCCCAACACCACACACGGCATCTGGCAGGGGACAACCGCCCCGACAACCGCCGGCGACTCAAATCCTGCCACCCAGGCCAGCTCCAGCAGGACCCGCCGCGAGGCCCCCAGAGCCAGAGAGCAGGGAAGCATCGGGGAAGAGAGTCACTGCCCCAGCCCAACCAGGAGAGCACCGCCGCAACCGGAAAGAGCTCAACGCAGGCCCCAATCGAGAAGGACGCCCCGCAGCCCCAGACGAAGCACCCCATCACCACCCAGAGTTCTGGGCATCCCCCCGCCCCAACCCCAGGTACGAGCCAGGAACACCCCCAAGGGAGACCCGCTCCGCACTCCAGGCAGCCACCCACCCGGCCCACGGTTTTCAGACATAGTTTCTGCAGAGCGGCAGGAGTTCATTAGAAATTCTCTTAGTTGTGGGCGGGACTAATGAGGTATTCTGCTAAAGACGCCACGCTAGCCTGTTGCCAAAGTTCAAGATATGGAAAGAGTGATAGCACATTAGCACATTACCTTAGCAGACGGGGAAATGACCGTGGAATGCTTCATTTAGGTTTGATTTCAAAAGGAAAAAAACTCCGATCATCACAAAAGAAGACCCAGGCCGTGGTATTAGTTCAAAACTTTCTATAATTAAATATGTCATTCTATAGGAAATACAATGTATAGCTGATGCATGGCTGTGGGTTTATACAAATCTACACACATACTAAGATTTACACCCGCTAGCACCCATTGTATGCGGACGGTCGAAGCGGCCTGAGAACAGTGCAACCCAGTCGACAGTTGCGACAGTCCGGGGGGGCCCTGCAGATGGACGGGAATGAGTGCATAGTGAGCACTGCAGTAGATGGCCCTGGTGCGGGGAGGTCCGGGTGGCATTCGCTGTAAAGCAGAGCTTGTCGATCCGGTCGCAACGCACTTTGAGGAGACATGACCCGTCTTAGTATTATGCTTCAATTCAGTGGATCATCCACAAAAAACACACAAAAAAAAAGATTGGTGGTCCAGCCAGGAAAAATGGAAGTAGTGCCAAGTCTAATGCTACCATTGACTTTCAGTAGACTACAAAATCAGCCTAAACATTCACTTTTCTGAGAGTTCATTCACTTAGATCTTCTTAAAAGGTTTTCTAGAATCTCTCCTTAATTAGTTGACAGTAATAATTTACGTGTGAAAAGTCCCATCCTTCTTCATTCAACAGTGAGCTGGAATCTACACCTATCCAATCTAACTTTGCATACGCAACAAGCTAGCGTAGCAACTCTCGCCTTTATATCTCATTGGGTGGGACAATCGGCACAGATCAAACCCATTCCCCAACCCAGAACGGAGCGGAGAGGGAAGCTTTTGGTCCGCCCAGTGTATTCTCTACAAATATGCAGTTTTTTATATGATAATTTTTGTCTTGATATCCACTCAATAATAGATTTTTAGGCTTAGCTATGTTTAAACATGTCTTCCATCATCAGAAAAATGCTACAAAGGCATGTTAACGCAAAAAATACTATTTTCATTGAATGGACTCTTAAATTGATCTGGCATGTTGACGTGTTTGCCACTTGGGGGCAGTGTTTTAGTTAAGGTTTTCTTCATGCTGGTTAACTCTGGTAAACCCACCTAAACTACTAAACTAAAACTGCTGAGCTGCATGCGTGCCCCCCCCCCCCACTCCCAAAGGGGTTCCTGGAGTGTTTTGAGGCACGTCCGTCTGACCTGAGTGTCCCAGCAGGTCGTGCAGCAGCTGCTGGTCCTCGAGGCTCCAAACCGTCACCCCCCCGTCTTCTGCACCTGCAGCCAGCATCTCCAGAGCGGCGCTGGCGTCCACACAGAGCACGCCTGCAACACGGCGACAAAACTCCCCCTAAAGATGCTTTTAGCAAATCTGAGGCCAGAAACTGAAATAAAGTTTTAGAGCTGATGGCAGCACAGACAGCTGTGGGAGCTGTCCTCATCCCCTGCTGTCCTGCAGGAGATGAGGACTTTAGAAATCCAGTCTATAGACATCCTGGCTCTAAGGTCCCAGCTCGCCACAGCATCTCTGCAGTAACCTGAAAGCATTTGCTGACAAACCTGCTCTGGTCTCAGGATGTGCAGAATAAAGATTATTATCAATTGGACAGTGGTATAGTGGTTAGCACTCGTGCCTCACAGTGAGTTTAAATCTCCGCTAGGTTTCTTGTGTATTCTTTGCATGTTCTCCTCATGCATGTACATGTACTTCCTCCAGGCACTTCAGTTTTCTCCTACAGTCCAAAAACATACTGTACAGGTTAATTTATAATTCTAAATTGCTCCTGGGTGTGAATGTGAGCGTGTGGCCCTTGCAAGAGACCAGCAATCTGTTCAGGGAGAACCTCACCTTCACCCATCAGAGGTTTCTGATAGGCTCCAGCAACCCTGTGACCAAGCTGGACCCGACACTGAACCTTAGGTTCAACGCAGGTTCCGCAGACTTCAGCATTTACTCTGCTTCTGAAAGCCTTCAGTGTAACGAGTCTTTGCAGAGAGCCCCCCACCTCTCAGTCTCTGTCTAACACCCTTGAAACGGGAGTCAGGGTTCAGTCCAAACCATGTTCTGACTGCAGAACATCAGTTTAGGGTTACATACGGGATGCCGTTTGTGAAGTTACACAGTCAAAATGTAGTAAAGAAGCTTCCACAATTTAGTTTGGAAATAAATATTTAGATCTGACTTTTCCAAACTAAATGTTTATTTTATAAATGTTTAGTATACCAATTAAACATTCATTCATTCATTTTCTAATCCGTTTTGTTCCTTTCGGGGTCACAGGCTGCCGGAGTCCATCCCGCCACTTGTATGGTTGCAGGGACGCCTTGGACAGGTTGCCAGCCTATCGCAGGGTCACAATCACACACCCACGCACTCTCACATTCACATCTATGGCCAATTTTGAGTAACCGACAACCTGCGAAGCATGTTATTGGACGGTGGAAGGAAGCCGGTTTACCCTGAGAAAACCCACACATGCACAAGGAGAACATGCAAAATCCACACAGAAAGGTCCCCCATTGATGTTCTGGTTCAGGTCCCCCCAGCCGAGACTTAAACCGGGGTCTTCTTTTACCATGCAGCCTACTAAACATAAACATGAACTAAACATTAAGTTTGTAAAGTAAATATATATTTACAGAATTTTTTTTTTACTTCAAATTATATATTTAGCTTGCTTACGAAATATTTCGTTAGTTAATGTAACATTTATAAATACATGAATTAAAAGATAAAAATATGCACTTGAAGAGAAACCTGTTTTTTAATCACCTAAAACAGGCTATAAAACCAAAAATATGTGACTGTGTGAGTTTATTAACAACACCTCATAGTTACAAGATCCCCTGAACTTCTCCCAGATCAGTGCAGATACATCGGTAATTTTCACTGATTTGAAGGGGGCGCCCCCTAAACTGCTTTAAACAAAGCTGCAGGTGTTCTCTGCCTCACGGGTTATAAAGGATTAGATGACGTTTTCAAAACATCTGCTGTGTTTCTGCCTGATTAACTGAACTCACAGAAACATATCAGGATTTTGCAGTTAGAGAAGAAGATTGTCTTCCTCTTTTCCTCCCAGAATGCATCATTATGGACCATTCTGACCAAAAAAACAATCAGCCATTTGTAACAATGCTGTCCCTGAAGAACAGAATCCAGTGGGGGCCGACCATCTGGGTACCTTACCTGCATTGGGAGTGTTCAGAGTGTGCTGCAGCGCCCCCCCTGGTTGCTGCAGGAAACTGCATTTTGGGATGAGAACCGGCTCTGCACACGTCAGGAACCAGTCGTTGATCTGGCTGCAGAGCCGACCAACCAGAGAGGGGAAAACCGCGGACAGGGCGGAGAGTCGGGCCAATAGCTCGCCATAAAACAGAGACATGCCTGTCCACACAGGCACAACAGTTAGCTGTGGGGGGTCAGATCAGGTGGAAAACCAGCAGGATGGAACAGCTGAACTACACCCACCAACGCGACCGCCCAGGAAGTCCAGACCCGCTTAATCAAGACCAGAGCGGCCTCTGATTAGGCCGGTTCTGTGCAGTCCATGTACTGGGAGCACTGGTCCAGGTCGTGGATCACACTGGAGACACCGCACACACTGGTCTTGCAGAACAGCCATTCAGCGCTGCCTGCAGACACACAGGACACCAGAGACTCAAACTTGAATGAGTAATTAGTCCATGTAGTAATGGACGAAGTTAAAGAGGCGTGTGCAAGCTGGTCTGAGTGAAAAGAAGCTGTGATGGGAGACAAGTGTCAGCAACAACAAAACAAAAGGTGATGAAGACGTGAAGAAAGGCGATATTTGGAAGATTTAGACAGCGAAAACAGAAGGCTGAGCTTAGAGAAAAGCCTCTCATTGGAATAGAGGAAGAGGACTTTCTGTGGCGCCCTGTAAAGGAAGAATATGAATGAAAAAGAGAATATCAATCATCTATATGAATGGCTTTGTAAAAGGCATTTTATATTTCTGATGTAAACTCAAGAAAAATAGGAAGAAGTAGTTTGAACAGACATTTAAGCAGAATTTGTTTTTGTGCATTTCAATGAACCAGATTTCAAAAACTGTAAAACTATCAAATGAATTAACTCAGTAAGGGTGGGATTATATGCTTGCTTCTTCCCACTCTCTTTTTCAAGCAATAACCGCTTCACTTAACTTTAGTTAATTATATCTATATTTATTTAAGCAAATGTAATTTAAGTGACTTTTTGTTTTGTTTTATTTTTTTGTCTTTTTAAAACATGCATTCCAACATTTCTATAATGAGTTTGATAAATATGTGTAATTTATTTATTCTTTTGACTACAATGCTTGAAATAAATCAATAAATCAAAAAAAAAATTTTTTTGCCACAAACCTAATTTTGAAAATGACCATCAGAGGGCGCCCTGCACACACCAAACTTTACCAGACTCAAAAATACATCCATCCATCTTCTTCTTCAGTCCGGTACAGGGTCATGGGGCAGCAGTCTAAGCAAAGAGGTCCAGACTTCCTCGCCGGCCACTTCCTCCAGCTCCTCTGGGGGGACCCTAAGACATTCCCAGTCCAGCCAAGAGAACCTGTCCTGGGTCTTCCCGGGGCCTCCGCCCAGATGCCCGAGCTGCCTCAACTGGTTCTCTCTAAAGGAACAGTAGTTCTACTCCTAGCTCTGTCCGGATGACCCTGTCTCTAAGGGAGTGCCCAGCCACCCTATGGAGGAACCTAATTTCAACCGCTTGTATTAGGGACGTTGTTCTTCCGGTCATGACCCAGAGCTCATAACCAAAGGTGAGGACTGGAATAAATTGAGTCTAGTGTTTAGTGTTGAACAGGCGTTCAGTGTCTTACTCAAGGACACTTTGACACATGGGCAGGCAGAGTGAGAACCGAATCTGTGATCTTCCAATCAGAGGTCGACCACTATACCTCTACACCATAGCAAAGATAAGACATACTTATGACTTCCTGTCGTAGCTCCTCCCATAGACCAGCATGCAGCAGGTGATGGGGCAACGCTTGAAGCTTCCTTATGTTAGCCAGTCCAGGAGCAAACCACAATGGCTGGGGCGGGACCTTTGTCAACACATAATCAAGCACAATGCAGCATTCCTATAAGAAATGTTTTCACGTATCCTTTCCTAAGACACACTCTGATGTCAGTTATAAAGTCTGTAGATTCTCATTCATCAAGATAGATTCTATCAAAGTAGAAAACCAGTCAGTCTGACTTAGCTGTTCTTAATTTTAGAAGACATTTAAATTTTGTCTAGCTTTCACACTACTTTACTCTTCAGTTTTCAGCTTGCAGCATCTGGTGACAAAGTTAATCTCCAGAAAGACACTAAATGAGCCAATGACCTGCTAATCTAATCTAAACATGTGATCCAACATCAGATTTTCAGCTGTTTTCATCCTCTAAGCCTTAGAGTCTAAGGCAAATGATTAAATCATTGGTACCTTTCAGTCAGACAGCAGCAGGGATAGACCTGGCAGCGCCACCGGCTTTGGAGCTTTCCCGACCATCGACGCGAGAGTACTCCCCAAGAATCTTGTGGCACCTACCCTGTCTTTCTGATGTCAGATAGTGGCCTAAAACCACCTCTGAAAGACATCTAATGAGACACATCAGATCATTACCTAACAGATGAAAAATTGTCGGTATATACTTAAAGTTCCATTTACATATTTTGATTTAATGGAGAAACTAAGGAAACAGATTCCGGCCAGATGGGTTTGAGGTCAAACTGTGGTTTCGTCGTTATGCAGATGACATTCTGTTATATCTCTAAAGACGAACTAAACAGTTACTGAAGTTAATACCCCATCCTAAATAGACAATGACATTGATGACTTTTAATCTTTAGGTTTTCAAATTAGAAAAAGCACAGATTTGTTTTCCTCTTTCTGTTTATTTCTGAGTTTCAGCTATACTTTTTTTTACTGGAAACTCTTCTCATTCTGCAAACTCAGTTAATTCAGATACTGATTTGATTTTAGTGTTGATAATGAAGGCCTAGATTGGCCCAAAGCTTTTTTGGTTATGTACCTGTGGTTAAAGGCGATAACAGCAACTCCATTGGTCCAACGTTCCTCCAGGTGGTCCTTGAGATCCTGTTTGAGCCGGGCCCAGAGGAGGGGTGGCAACCTAATTAGTGAAGGAGTGGGGGGATGGGTGTACCTGTATACCTCACTGATGACATCATCATCCAAAGACATGACATCGTGAAGTTCGGCTTCCAGCAGGCCGTCTCTGTGAAGTGACACAGCTGATGAACTGAGGATGGCATCAGCACAGTTTCACAACTTACAAACTCACACATGCTCAGTCAAGAATTGCTCCTGAATACCTCACCTTGCTAAAGCAATATATCCCAAAGCTCCGCCCACCAGCTCCTTCCTATGTTTGTGCTCCAGTCTCAGCAGCAGCTGTGACATTACTTCCTCTGTGTTAAGGCCCAGCAGTTGCTCAGTCAGCAAGGAAGATGTCCACCTTGGACAGCAGACAGGATCAGCTTCAGGTGAAGTGGACAGCCGGTTAGAGTAAAGCTCTGCAGTGCCGCGTCTTTCTGCTCAGCAGTCAATGTTCGCTGTGATGCTCGCAGGTGTGACTCCATGATACATTCACCCTCATCTCGAGACAAACGCTCTACCTCAAAGAAATTCTCCAGAGAGTCTGTTTTCAGCCGCATGTTCACAAATGCCTCACTGCAGGTATCCATGGAGACCAGTAGGTGGACTTTGAGTGGCAGGTTGGTAGGTATCCAGTGCAGCTTGTGGCTGTGATGCTGTTCTGCAAGCTGCTCCAAAGCATCCAAGACAATGAGCAGAGTATAACCCTGCTGAGAGGCCTCCTCCAGGATGTTCCTAAAGAACTGTTGCAGCTCTGTAGGACTACCTGCTGTCATGGGTGTGGGTGGAACCAAACCACAAGCGGAGCTCACCTGCAGGCAAATACTGTGAAGGACTTGGTCCAGGGCAGGTCTCTGTGGATGATGTGCTGCTAGAAACCTGATCACCAGCACCACCCTGGTCTCCAGGACCCGTTGCATCTCTTGGACTACTTTGCAAAGCAAAGCTGTCTTCCCCATCCCTGCAGCTCCATGAACCACAAGTGGGCTGTGGCATTTTTGGCCAGACTCCCACATCGCAAGGCAGATCTTTCCCAGAATTCCCTCTCTACCATGCAGACCTTCACATAGTTCAGCTGTCATGGTGGTGTGCTGCTTTGCCTCTTCAAGCACCAAAGATAATTTGTCCTTGTCCTCCTCAACATTCCCCGATATCTTCTTTAGACTTTCTGTTGTCCTTAAACTCACCACCGCTTCGATCCTAGCTTTCATCTGAGAGATGAACTGTTGGCACAGACTGTCCAGGTACTGAGCATGCTCTTTGCGCTTTGGGTCAATGATTCCTCTGCTGAGCTTCCACACAGTGAAGGTTGGTGGTCTTTTGTGAGGTAGCATACAGCTGTGACTTTAGTTCTGCCAGGAGTTTCTGAGACTCAGGGTCCAGCAGCACGTTGGCAGTGGCATCCATGAATTTGGCGAACCGTTTGGGCCATTCCTTCCCCTTCTGTTTCTTCTGTTTGGAATTCTCTCTAAGGAACAGCAGTGCATTCGGGAGGGTGGTCTCCAATCCATAAACCCTGTTCCAACTCTTGCTCTGTGACTATAAAAAGGAAGGAGAGACACTCATGTTTGAGTAAGGGACAACAAGGGATGGGGTTCTGGATTGGGGGGGTGTCTCACTTACCTGAAGTGAAGAAGCTCCGTTTCTGCTCGGCTGTGATTTCTCCTTCAGCTTCAGCTTCTGATGCAGCTGAACGGAGAAGTTGCAGCAACTGAGTCTCAGTGAAACGCCAGGAATCAACATCCTGGTTGTGCTGCTGCTCACATTCAGGTCGAAGATCACAGTAGTAAGGGAAATGAACTGTAATTGGCTGCAGGACATAGGTGGGTGGGACAGCATTTGTGTCCTTTCGGAACCACAGCCGCAGTTGCTTGATGCCCTCAGGGGTTTGGGAGAGTTTGGACAAATACACTTCAAATTGTTTTTCTGAAATAAGTCGAGGAAGAGCTCGGTGGCCATAACTGTTCCCCAGTAATGCCTATAGAGCCCAGACCAGATAGAAAATAATAATAATAAGGAAAAGAAGAAAGAGGAACTGGAATTTTAAAATTAGGATACTTGCATTTATACATCAAAATTTGGATCTAAACCCTTGCCACTGAAGGGTTTTAACTCAGTGCAAGCCAAACACGGTTGGTAATGTCATGTAAAAAATCTGTATCAGGCTTCAGGCATCTGTAACAGACAGGAATGGTCTGTAACAGTCTTATTCTGTTATAGTCTGTAAGAGTCGGTAGCACCCTGTAATGGTAATTTACAACCAGTAACAGTCTGTTACACTCGACAGTCAATAACAGTTCATAAATGTCCAGTAGCTGTTTGTAACTATCGGTTACGGTCTAGAACAGCAAGTATATGTCTGCAACAGCCAGTAACAGTTAGTAAGACAGTAGTAATCTGTAGCAGTCTGTAACAGTAATTAACAATTGGTAACAAATGTGTGAGTCTGTAACAGCGTTATAGTCAATAAAGGTTCGTAATGACCAGTTCATCTTATAACTGCCAGTAACTCTGTAACAGTCAGTAACAGTTAGTAACAGTCAGGTGCAGTCAGTAACAGTTAGTAATGGACTATAACATCCAGTATCCATCTGTAACAGTCAGCAACAGTTAATAATGGACTATAACAGCCAGTAGTCATCTGCAATAGTCAGTGACAGTTAGCAACAGTCAGGTGCAGTCAGTAACAGTTAGTAATGGACTATAACAGCCAGTATTCATCTGCAATAGTCAGTGACAGTTAGCAACAGTCAGGTGCAGTCAGTAACAGTTGGTAATGGACTATAACATCCAGTAGTCATCTGCAATAGTCAGTGACAGATGGCAACAGTCAGGTGCAGTCAGTAACAGTTAGTAATGGACTGTAACAGCCAGTATTCATCTGTAACAGTCAGTAACAGTCTCTAATGTCTTGTAACGGACTTTAATGGACAGTGACAGTCTATCAGCAGAGACATCATGGGTTGTCTTGAACATAACCACAGACTCACAATGAAATTTGGTCCAGCTGAAAGCCTTTTGCACATCTGTATCTCCTTAAGAGAGATCTCGCAGGCCTTGTGGTCTCCAAACGGGTAATTGCCAATGCCCCAGTGCAAATCCACCACCTGGACAGGAAGTGACCTCACTGATCAATGAAGAGGTATTTGGGAGTGTTCACAGAAAAAGTCAGATTGAAGTATAACCTCCTGTTTTGTGATTCAACCTGAAACATGGCATTAAGGATGTCTGCTATTTGTGAAAAGTCTGGAAGACAAATTTAAAAATGTGAGATCTTTATTTGCTACACATCTGGACCAAAGAATGTTCTGATGGAGTATAAGTCAAACACCTTCTTCAGGGTAGGTTGCTAATCATTCTGATTTCTCTACATTGACGGAAAAGTGATTAAAGTAATATAAGAATGCATCAGCAGCGGAAGTTTCACATTGCATAAGTGTGTTCACATCAAGCTGACCTCAAAGACCAGTCCCAGACCCCACAGAAGAGCAGAACTTCTGAAAAGCCCAGCAGCTCTCTCGCTGCTCATATCTGATAACCGAGCGGAAAACTGGAGTCAAACAAGCAAATCTGATTGAAGGAACACCGTCAGTTTTCCCCATAATACATCTCGACCAATCACTGTGTCTCTATAACTGTAGTGTAACAACAAGACAAATGATTGGCTGGTCGTGATGCATGATGGGATACGTAGCATGTAGCCGCCCATTAGCCTTTGGATGTGTAAAGTGACTGCTAGAGTATGATGCTTTTATTTTGATCTCTAAACATCCACCGTGTCTTCATTGCAATGTAATGAGACACAGACAGACAGAAATGGGAAGGTATCTGCTGTAAATTCAACTATTGCTCACATGACGTGAATAACAGGATAATTATGAGCTAGTTAGCATGTAGCTGACTAGCCTTCGAATGTAAAGCGACTGCAAAAGAGTATGTTAATAAAAGACAAGTCCTGAATATTATTCTTATTCGACCCTAAACTACAATATCAGTTGGCTGTCTGTCTACCGGCAAGCCAGCGGCCCGAAAGCAGGCATGACAAGGAAAAGAGGTCCACGGCGGAGCTAGGAGCTATGTCCGGTGAATCGTATGGCAAAGCAGCAAGCCTAGGTATCCTAAATCTTATGATATTTTTCTATTTTATTTTTCTCTATATTTATTTAGACAATAATTGATCATTCTTGTTTTTATTTTTCCTTTCTTGAACGAATGTGGGTCACAGTGATACCAGTTGCCATGCTGCTTTTGTGGTCGGATGGAGAGCATGTGCATGCTTATGAATGACGATGACGTGAATTTTTTTTCTGTCTCTGGCCCGATACCAAGTGGCCAACGGCCCAGTACTGGTCTGTAGCCTGAGGCTTGGGGACCACTGGCATAGATGTTAGAAAGCAGTCTTAGTACCGTCTTTTCCCCAAAGGGAGATCCGCCCTCGGTAACAGTAACTTGGTTTGTATGTTCTTCAAAACTAAGATCTGCATCTAAAATCGCTCCAAGGTTTCTAACTTTGTCACACACATTCACACTTTTGTTTGACAGAAAAACATTGGATCCTTTTTCTCTCTCTCTCAGCTTGAGGTCCAATGACTGAAAACTTCTGTTTTATCTTTGGAGCTACATAAAGTTCTCTCCCATCCATCTTTGTGCATCTAAAATGCAGTTAAAAAGATCATCCGTGTCATCAGGAGACACGACAATATAGTTGAGTATCGTCTGCGTAACTATAACAGCTTATGCTGTGTCTCCTGATAATTTCATCATGTAGAATGCCATAAATGATCACGTCTTCATTTGGTTTATTTTGTTCTCACTGTGCAAGTTTCAGAGCGGACTGCTTGCAAGTCATGCAGTTCCCACAGAGGCCCATTTGAGGGCGGTGGTGTCCGAAACAAGTTCTGCTTGGGAAGAGAAATGCTGGAAAGTCGACATGCATTCAGACTGAAGAGAACCGCACCAGGGTTCATCTGCAAGTGAACACTTGTTCTTAGGGAGTTTAACCCTTGTGCTATCCTAGGTACTTTAACATTGAGAGTTGGGTCATCTAGACCCACTAGACCAGGGATCGGCAACCCATGGCTCCGGAGCCACATGTGGCTCTTTCATCCATCTCTTGTGGCTCCCTGTGAATTTGGAAAATACTGACTATTTTATAATAATTAAATTTTATTTTAGTTTGTTCATTTTTCATGGCATTTCAAAGGCACTGCTGGCTCCGCACAAAGCGCGAGCCACGTAATGAGCTTGTATTTATCGGGCTTAAAAAGGCAGAGTTGATAGCAGGAGGAGATACTCGGGCGGCTTCAATAAACACTACCTTCTTGCTGGGAACTGACGCAAGGGGCAGAGACCAACTTGCTGGATGACAGACTGAGAGTTCACGCCAGCGTTGCCAGATAGAGTCACAGTTTTCCAGCCGAAAAGTCATCTGAAAACCGCCAGACCCAGCCAAAAACCGCCCAACACAGTTTTTGTTGATGCTTTTTGTCGTACTGGACTGATAAAATAAAATATTATTTTAAATAAAAGATAGTTCAGACTAATAATATGTATACAATATTGAATATTTTTTCAGCGGACCGCCTTCTTCCATTCATTTGCTTAACCCGCTCTATCCCCACTATAACTCATGTCCGGCCTTTCATCCTTGAGCTGCGCTGGAGCGCTCGATCGTATTTAGCGCTCTCTGTGTAGGACACACTGAGGAGGCGGGGGAAACCAACTTCAGCTGCAGAGGATGAACAGTGAACAGGTAGAGAGGAAAAGCAGGTGGAGAGGCGGAGGAGGGGCTTTGGCTTCAAACTCTGTCAGAGATGTGAAATACAAGGCCAGAGATTCAGATTCAGCTTTCATGCGGGAGTTGAAGCAGAGTCTTTTCCTGGGATGGTTTATGAACTCAAACATGGAAACATGATTACCAAGTAGAACTCTTCAAAATAATAAACCTGATCTCTCCACATTCTCAGTGTCTACCATGCATTGATAAACACATCGCTCCATGCAGCCATCAGACCAGAACCAGTAGCTCCTCCCACACGTCAGCGGTATCATCCTTTAAAAACATAATGCATTTGCAGTTTATCGCATGCTTGTGACGATGTCCCATTTCACACCTACATGTCAATCAAGTCCCGTAACTTTCTCAGTGAGGATTTTGATCGGCTGGTGGATTTTAAAGAAGTAATTTTTTTTTTTTTTTTAATCTTTTCTGGCCTGCGATCTACACTCATGTCATTGAAGATCGACCGGTCCATCGCGATCGACGTAATGAGCACCTTTGGATAATATTTACATGCATACTATATAATGGCTATCAAACGGTTGTGGCTCGCAGTGCTTTCTTTTTTCATTAGGGGCGGTCCCAAATGGCTCTTTGAGTAAAAAGGTTGCCGACCCCTGCACTAGACAGTGCACTGAACCTTTTTTCTTCAATGATTTGTGATCTTCACTGGTGTCCATGGATTACATGAAATCCTCTTCAGCTTTATCCACTTTTGTCATGGTAGAGAGAACACGTCAATGGTCATCTTGACCCCATTAGGATAGCACAAGGGTTAGGTGAACACAAAAGGAAACCAAGAGGATCAAACAAGACTAAACAAAGAGAATCTTCAGAGTAAACCAACTCTGATTCTTTCATTCATTCATTTTAAATCTGTTTGTTCCCTTTTGGGGTCACGGGGCTCCCAGAGCCTATCCCGGCCACTTGTGGGAGAAGGCTGTGAACATCCTGGACAGGATGCCAGTCTTTCGCAGACCAACTCTGATCCAGACCAAATAGCTCTGGTTCGAACAGGTTCTGAAAACGCTGCGGCAAAACAAGATCCTATTGTTTCAGACTAAAACTCACATCAGGAGAATTCACCGAGCTCTGATCAGTTCAAACTGCCTTTCTAAAGCTCCAAGGACTTCAATGTAAGGTGGAATGGATATTATACTCCCAACTGATCTTCAACAACTGCAGCTGCTCTGGTTTATTAACAGATCAAATATGCCTTAATTCTACTGCACTCAATTTCTTTTTCAAGAAAAATAACATATCTTCAAAAACACCAAAGATCACAGATATTTAGCTATGATGACAGATCCAGAATGACACAGTGGAGTGTACAGCAGAGTCACCCACAACCATCGGACTGAAAGCTCTCATGTCTACACTTGGAAACCAGCTGCTCTGACCTGTGGTTGTGGAGCTGAGGAACACTCGGATCATGTTGCTGTTTGCTGCTCTGTCTGCCTGTCCTGTTGGGGCGCCCAGCCGCCTGGCGTCCTCTGGGCAACTGGTCGATCTCCCATCATCCTCAGCCTGAAACAGCTTCACCTGCTGCTGCTGCTGTCTGATCTTCACTCTTGGAGTTCCCAGGCTGATGAAGCCCTCAGAGAGCTCCTGCTCCACAACAACCCATTCTCCCCCAGGCGAACTGGCTCACCTCTTCAGTGTTACTGTTCCTTGTTTGAGATGAAGCAACTGCACACAAAGCTCTCAGGGCTGACAGAACCCAGCGGAGTTACACTGCAATGACTCAGGGACTCTTCATAAAACCTGTCTTCTTCTGGGAGTTTTACAGAACATTACAGAAAGTGTTTTTGACCTGAAAAAACCTCAATGAGGAGCTGTGAAAGTGGTTCCAAAGGCTACTTTAGTTTCTTTAGAAACTGGTGGTAGTGTGTAAATGGGCGGAGGAATAAAATTTAGGACTAAATAAATAATTATTAAACTAAAAACAGACTCGTATTTATGTCTTCAGTCAATAAAAAGAAAAGAGCTGAAATTGCTTTGAAACAAGGAAATTTCTTTAACCCTTGTGCTATCCTCTGCACTTGGGAGTTGGGTCATCTAGACCCACTAGACGGTGCGCTGAACCTTTTTCTTTTCTTCAATGATTTGTGATATTCATCGGGTGTCCATGGATTACATGAAATCTTTCCACCTTTATCCACCTTTGTCATGGTAGGGAGAACACGTCAATGTAAGGGTGGGGTCATCTAAGACAGCACAAGGGTTAAAATGTCAGGAAATCAAAAATCTAAAAATCCGATCGTGGATCTCTGTTTTCACTTGTAGTGGTTTCTGATTAAGCTCCGCCCCTTCATTTGATGAAGTTAGTAGAAAGTATCGATATTTGTTACTGTTTTTGATTAACTCATACTTTTTTCATACATTTACTACGTTGAGCCAAATTCTAATTTAATAATGTAACATATAATTTAAAAAAAGAAAATTTTAAAATTGAAATGAAAGATATTTATTGAATATTAAGGGGCTTCACTTTGGGGGGACAAATCTTGTAGTGTCACGCAGTGACCGCCAATATTCAATGTGCTGATCAAGAAAGATGCTTTTGTCGACTTCATGAGATTCAAAGAACCTCCTCTGGATTTACCGTCAGAAATGACCACAAGGTTGAGCATCCATGAAGGCTGTGATGTCTCTGGTCCTGAAGGATTCAGTCACTTTCACCGAGCTGAGCTCACCTGCTCAGGTGTTTGAGTGTCACCTGAGGCACACACCAAAACATGAAGAATAGGTAGTGGCTAAACTAAACTAGACAGACCCTGGGTATCCCCGCCCTCAGAACCTCCTTTTCGGTAAGGAAAAACTCCACAAAAAAACATATTACGGGGAAAAAAGAAGCAAATGAACTTATCTAACTCTACAACTACATGGCTGAAAAGTGTAGCAGATGGGCTTCATGCAGATGGAGTTGGGGGACGGCTGGGGGTGCAAGACGAACCAGAGACGAGAAACACGGCCAAGTGTAGGAGCACGGACGAGCCAACTATATCTGGAATCATTCCCCTCCAGGGGAGTGGGAAAGAGGGACAGTACATGAATCGCACTGCACCAAACAGAGGCATGGAGAACTAAATGATGAATAATGATCAAGAACAGAGAAGAGAAGGAGGATAGAAGTAGGTGAGAAGAGAGGGACAGAACCCAGGGCACCACAGTTTCCCCAGCTTCTATCTTCTAGCAGCCTACAAACATCTAATTGTTATTGTTATTGAAATGCTATTCAAACATGTTAATAAGTTAAATACCCTGATGATGGGGTTAGGTCTTTGGTAATTAAGCTCCTGTCCATATGTAGAGGAATGTTTGAGCCTAACTTTGAATGTAGAACTGTATCGCCTCTCTCTCCATGAGCTGAGTTTATTCCATAAACAGGGCTAGGTTAAACACTCTACCTCCAACCAGATTTTACTAATTCTAGGAACCACAAGCAGTCCTGCATTTTGTAAGCGAAGTGTTCTCTTTGGTTGGCAAGGCACTATGAGATCTTTGATATAGGATGTGGTCATGCCATCTAAGGCCTTATAGGTTAGCAGGAGGATCTTGAACTTAATTCCAGAATCAACTGGGAGCCAATGGAGTGAAACTAACAATGCATGGATGAGTTTTTCAGCATCACTTTTGGAGAGCATATTTCAGATCTTAGCTATATTGCGCAGGTAAAAAATGCGGTTTTACAAGCCTGTGATATGTCAGTCTTAAATGATAAATCCTGGTCAAATAAAACCCCAAGGTTTCTAACTGTGGAATTGGGGGCTGTACTTACGCCATCCAGGGAGACTATCTGATCAGACAGAGCATCTCTGAGGTTTTTAGGACCAAGTTTTTAATAACCCAATACTAATGTTTGTTAATGCTTTAGAAGTAGTTTATAAAGGAATCCTATTCTAAAGCGTTACCAATTAATTTAGTCACTTCGGCTACCTACAGACTGGGTATTTGAAATTCAATTCACTTCAAATTTTTTTTTTTTTTTTTATAGCCCAAAATCACAACAACAGTCGTCTCGATGGGCTTTCGAAGTAAAACATGAACTCAAAAGGATCATGAATACAAAGAGTTCAATATGAAAATACTTAAATGAACTAACAAACTGACTGAGCTATACTGGCATCCCTGCTCTTAGACCCCCCTTCGCGGGGGGTGTTCATGAAATGTGTTCATGGTGTGTGTCTAGTCCATGGTGTTCACACTGGACCAGCAGGGAGGGGCTTCTTAGTTTTCTTCTTCTACTGTTTACCAGCTCATGTCCACCACCTACAGTTGAAGAGACTAAGTGAAAAATGTCAAAGTGGGGCAAATCTCGCTGTGTTTGGACACAAAATGATTTGCACTAGCACCCTTGAAACGGTGTTTATGGATTACCATCATATCAGGAGAGTAGCCTTGGTTTATCTTTATCTGAAAAACCAATGCAAACATTGTCAGGCTTGTTGCCGTGTCTGGGTTCACCAAATAAGCCAAATCCATACATCACTACCAAATCCAAGTCACTGATTGGTCAAGAGACTGGCTTAACTGGCCAACGTGCTTTCAAACGTGCTTTTCCTTAAATTTATTTCTCTGTCTATTTTTAAATAAATCTGATTGGGGAAGATGTTGAGAGAAAAAGGGTTTTAAGTAGTTTTTAGATCATCTTTTGATCTATTGTAAAAGCGTTCCCAGTGGTATTTTTATTATGATGTTGCTATTTTTTTTCTTTCTTTTTTAATTTTTCCTATTCCAGGACATAGTTCCTGCAGAGTGGCAGGAGATCACCATAGCCTCTGCCTCTAAGCTGCGGGCACAATGTCAGCCCACATCCTGTCACACATCTGTTTACACTCTCTCTTAAACTTACAGCCCCTTACAACCCCAACCTAACATTACCGGTACAACAAAAATGGCAATATTCTGAGCCAGACTCCAGCTCAGACGAGGTAAACAAAGATGTACGTGGATCCATTCATCTGCAAGAAAATGAATCAGAATAGGGCGGAACAGGGAGCTTTGTGGCCCACCCAGCATGTTTTCTACGTCACACATGCGTTCTTTTTAAAACTACATTTATTTGTCTGCTCCTGATTCACAACAATTTGAAAACAGAAAAACTTAGAAATACAATTTACAATTTTAGGTTTATTTTTCTAAATATATGTCCTCTATCATAACCATTCATTTGATGAGTGCTTCAAAAAGAGTCTTGTATGATTCATGAGTACATCAAGCTAAAGTCCCCAACTGACAGTGTGCTCAGTGAATGTCTCAGGCAATGGAGAGCAGAGGATGCAGTGCTCGAGGACAGATCCTCATGGGAGGACAAACCTCGCATGGTATGTACCACCGACCATAACTGAAGTGGCTGATGTCAAGAAGTCCTACCATGGCTAGAAAGGGCTGGCCTACAGACAGCACTGAGGCACTTTGATCCCAGCTCAGGAACAAGCCCTGAGCACCAGAGCAATAGAGGCTCAGATCTACCACACCAGACAAGACCCAAGGTGTAGGCTGTGTAAAGAGGCACCTGAAACAATCCAGCACATAACTGCAGGGTGTAAGATGCTGGAAAGGAAACACCTATGAAGTGGTTGACAATGAGAGAGCAAAGATCCTGTGGGACTTCCAGATCCAGACTGATAGGATGGTAATGGCGAACTAACCAGACATTGTAGTGGTGGATAAAGAACAGAGAAAGTTTTTCTCGTTGTGGTGGATGTGGCAGTGCTGCCGATGGGGAACATCAGGAAGAAGGAACATGAGAAACTGGAGAAATACCAGGGACTCAGAGAAGAACTGGAGAAAGCCTGGAAAGTGAAGGTGACAGTGGTGCCTGTGGTAGTTGGAGCACTCGGGGCAGTAACCCCCAAGCTGGAGGAGGGTACAACAGATACCCTGGAAAGACCTCAGACTTCTCAGTCCAGAAAAGCGCAGTGCTAGGAACAGCTAAGATACTGCAGGACCCTCAAGCTCCCAGGCTTCTGTAGAGGGACCGAGCTTGGAGGAGAAACCACCCGTGGAGGGTGAGAAGGGCTTTTTTTTTTAAAAGTCAAATTCAAATTCAACTTTATTTATATAGTGCTTTTCATGCTACAGAGCATCTCAAAGTGCTTCCCAGAGAAAGAATAAAATATAAAAATAAGATAAAATTATAGTAGTTAAAATAATAATCATAGTAAAGAAATAGTAATAACAATAATAATAATAATAAATAAAAATAAACGAATTAATAAAACACACTAAAACTCAACACATACACATCCCACCATTAAAATCAAAACAAATGAAATTACTTGTTAAAATTTTATAAAATCAAATAAAAACATGTGGACAAGTAAAAACTATGTAAAAGCTTTACTAAAAAGATGTGTTTTAAGTTTTTTCTTAAAAACCTCCACAGTGGCTGAAGCCCTCACATCCTCAGGCAGACTGTTCCACAGGCGAGGCCCACAGTGCTGAAAGGAGGCCTCGCCGCGGGTTTTAGTTCTGACCTTTGGGACCACCAGCAGACCTGCACCTGTGGACCTGAGGGGTCTGGGACATTCATAAACTAAAAGTAAATATGATAAAAATGAGGGTCCAACCATCTCACCATTCACAGAAAGCTTTTCCAGCACGGTTGCTTCACTGTGTGATGGAATATGTATGTACTTCAATCACAGGGAGTGTTTAGGATGTACCACACTCAAAGTATCTGAATAGTATCTAAAAGAGTTTAGTTGAGAGCCCGACATTAATTAACATAACACAATTTAAAATGTGCGTTCTGTCTCCGTGTCCACTTCAGTCCAGCAGGTGGCGTCAGTGAGCTCTTTAACTAGTTGTGTGGGCATGGAAATTGAAGAAGAAGCACGCACGCGGGCAGACTAGCATCGTTAGCTTTGGGCAAGGGGGATTTCACCAGAGTGTCTGATTTTGTTTGTTTGTTTTAAGCCGAACCTCCCGCGACCAACAGCGATGTTCAGTGGAGTTTCTGAGAGAGCAACCGCGAGAGGCTCGACGCCGCAGCGATCCTGGCCCGGTACGAGAGAACCGTGGAGGAGTACGAGGAGAAGAGCGAGCGACGCCGGAGGCAGACGGACATCAGCTGGAGCCCTGATCAGGTCCAACCGCCTGCTTTAGGTAAGGTTTCCCTCTGTTCATGCTCCGGGAGATCTGGCAGGAAGAAAGTGTTTTAGTTTTCTTTTAAACATAAAATAGCATTAAAAAAAAACGATATTTTTTCTGTATGGATTGCCGAAAATGACGGGTTTTCTTTTTGTGTGTGACAATTTTTTCGTTTTCATAACCAACCAGATCATCTCGTTATAATCAGGGAAAGAGAAGCATTTTTGGCTTCTGAGCTGTTGTTTTCAGGAGTATTTTGACCTGAAATTCCAAATGTCCCTGTGCTTCAGTGCCAGATAGGGGGAGGTGTCAGTAGGAGGCTGAAGCACAGGCACCTTTAATTTTGGCTGGGATTGTTTGTGTCTAACAGGAACCACACCAGCAACGATCCAGAGTTAGGACACAGGTGAGGATGTGAGGGATTTCATGAAGTGCTTCCTGTGCACTTTGAGGAGAAAACCCACTTTTATGAAAAAACATCAACTGGAAACCATCTTCACTGGGAAAAACGACTCTGGATGATTAAAACAACAGTTCAGAATCTCAGCTGATGATGTCACGTTTTGCTTTCTTTGTCCATATAATGATTCAGTTTGTTGATCCATGTTCTTCATCATCTACTCAGCCCTGATGGTGATGATGATGATGATGTCTGTGCTCCCTGCAGTCCTCCCCCAGGATTCTCTGAACGAGACGGGAGGAGAGGAGCTCCGAGGTGAAGCAGGTGAAGGATGAAGAGGAGGAGCTCAGCATCGCTCCGGACGAGGAGCCACTGGACTTGAAGCAGGAGGCTGACGCCGCGATGAAGACTCCTGAAGGGGAGTAATGATGCTCCTAATGCTGGAAGCTCCACCTGTTCCGGTGTTTGTTGACGTTTGTCAGATTGAGCAGCTTCAGCACCAAACTGCAGCTTTCACAGCCGACCTGCTGCCCCCCTCAGGACACGGGATGCTCGGGGACGTTCCTGCTTGAAACGTTCAAATCTGGATTTGTAGGTTTGGAGGCGAAAAGTAAAATATAGGTCCTGGAATGCTGCACTGAGGAGTCCATGTGGAGAACATTTGAGCTCAGTCTGCCCTCTGCTGCTGGCTTTGTGGTCCTGTCAGAGGGGAAAATCCAAAACCGGGTACAAAACGAATCGAGGGGGGAGGAATGTTTTCAATAAAGCCAGAATTTCGACTCTTCCCGCTCATTCGTGGTGGGCGTTAACATCCTCATTCCTGCATGTTTTCCAACAATAACTGCTCTGCCGCGTCCTATTGGCTGGACACACCTGATCCAGGTGAACCTGCATCTGGAAAACATGCGGACACATCGGCCCCTTGAGGCCTGGAACTGACACCCCAGCTCTAAAAACCTCTTCTGAGCACATCTGCAGATCTGCATTCACTGAAGATGGTAAAAAGTCCTATTAGACCTGGGGCTTATCCTTGAATTATCTTGTGTATAGACTTACCCCAACGCTAACGCTGGGAGTAGGTCATCTGTACCCCACAAGATAGCACAAGGGCTAGAAGGACTGTTGGTTTCCAAACCACATTTCTAGTTAAGGAAAACACTGGATGACTACAATGAAGGATAATGCAAACAGGAAGTGGCTTCTCAAAGGAAACTTCCTGTTTAACCCCCACCTCTGGAAGAATCAAGGCTGACTTCGGTGGAACGTAATGATTCTGACCTCACGGCCGGACAGGAAGGTCCTTGCTGGACAAACCGAGATGAAGGTTTAGTTTCAAATGACCTATTGCCTTTAATAAAAGGTTTTAAACTTCTATTCTTTTGTTTTGAATGTGAACAAACTGACATGAAAACGAAAACTTTTATTCCACAAGCTCCTTCCTTGAACTTGTGCTTTTTTTGTTGTTTTTTTAGTGTCACATTTAAATGAGTTTACCCAACATTTCATCATGAACTGATCAACCGCCTGCTGGTTGTTACATTTTCACATCACCTCTGATTTTACCATGAAATACATTCTGCGTTCCATCACTGAATGCTCGCAACATACAAGAAAAAGTTTAATTTCATATCACTTTAACCCTTTTTGGTTTTATCCATCCAACCTTTTTTTAACCCTTTTTAGGTCACTGGGTTGCTGGAGCCTATCCCAGCTACTGTTGGGTAAAGGCAGGGTTCTCCCTGAACAGGGCACTGATAATCTGAAAGGACACTTACTTGTCTTAGTGCAATAATGGAAAAACAGAGAAATAAATAGATTTTATGGGAATCTTCGGTTTTACTCTGGTGTCACATAACTGACTGCAAGCCAAAGCCCAACTTTATTGTTCCCACGGAGCAAAACCATGTTTTCCAGAAAACAATGTGGTTCATGTTCCATCTATTACTAGAACCTCATCCATGTAATCATGCTATTTTATGAGTATTATAGGTGTTTTATGATTTAGGTGTTTATCCGGACTGTGAATTTGACACCAGATGGCATTTAGAGGAAAAAGTTGGTACACTTCAAATATTGCTGCACTTTAACCCTTGTGCTATCTTAGATGACCCCACCCTTACATTGACGTGTTCTCCCTACCATGACAAAGGTGGATAAAGGTGGAAAGATGTCATGTAATCCATGGACACCAGTGAAGATCACAAATCATTGAAGAAAAAAGGTTCAGAGCACTGGTCTTGTGGGGTCTAGATTTAATCAACTCCCACTGTTAAAGTGCCTAGGATATCACAAGGGTTAATTATGATGATGCCGTTTTAGCTCAAATGTAGAAATTTTTTTGGACGTAGTTTCTGCAGATCGGCACTAGTTCATTAGAAATTCAAATCCAAATTGTGGGTGGACTTTTTGGCATGAAGCAAGTCCACCCCCACTTTCCATCATCCATCTGTTTACATTCTCTCCCACTAGCTTACAGCCCCTTTACAAACTAACATTAGCAGAGCAACAAAAATGGTGACCAATGTTAGGGCTATCCATGTCATGATCCGAACACGAGACAGACCCAGGTGCTGGAACCCAGAAGGAAAAGGCAGGTAAGTAAGATTTATTTTACTGATCCAGACAGGGCTATGGGCGGACGTGACTGTAGATCTGAGTGGGCGATCCTGGCGCGGAGCGTGGCTGAGGCTCTTGAGAGAGGCGAGGATGCTTGCAGAGCACAGAAACTTTGGCTCTTGAGGATGGAAGGCGCCAGCGCGTGGTAATAGTGAGACTGCTGCTGCTCGGTGTGGTGTTAGACTCTGGCGTGACTCCTTCTTGGCATGAGATTTAACCTGAGGCAGAGGAGACAAGACACAATTAGCGAGGTAAGAGACAAGGGGAGCCAGCCGTGACTCTCAACGTGACTAAGCACCATCAGGGTTAACGGATTCATGACATTGCTGGAGCTGGTCTCTAAGAAGAGCAGAGGTTTACAGAGATGATAGGTCACAGCTGTGGAGTCAGGAGCAGAGCTGGGAGGGGGAGGAGTCTGACAGAGGCACCATGACAATCCAGCCGTACAGTCTAGACCCAGAGGAAAACAAAGACGTTCATGGATCTGTTTATCTGACAGTGGATGCATCAGAATGGAGCAGAGCAGGAAGACTGTAGCCTGCTGACTGTAGCTTCTAACCACAATCTTTTTCTAATGGTATCTTTTCATCCTGATTCACAACTATTTGAACGAAGGACTCAGAAATAGAATTTTAATATACATTTTCTTTATGTCCTCCATCATCAGAGAAATTCCACAAGGACAAGGTAAAAACACCCAAAACTCAATTTCCAGTGAAACGTTAGGGGACACAAACTTCACACGTTGCCATTTCGTTGACTTTATCCAAGTTTGGCAACTTCCAGACGGCTCCAGTAAGTATATTTTATTGAAAGCCACAAATGACAAATATGTCAGGAGGCTTTTTCTAGAATAAAATGTCAATAGAGGATGTAGTTAGAACATTTCTAGTCTGTGAATCCTGCACAACCTGGTGCATCTGATCCGTAGATACATCCAGGTGAGGAGACAAAGGCAACAGAAGACATTCAGAAAGTGTGGACTGGGGAGGCTGCTGAGCGACTTCAGTCTGAGGTGCCCAGACCACAGACAGGGAGACACTGCAGAACTCCCAGAACATCGACGCCCGACCCACTGCATCACTGAATTACATTAACTTGTCTCTCTCTTCACACATCCCCCGTCCCCCATTCCCCCTCCTTACATTGGGTGAGTTTTGAGGTGAAGAGGATCTCGGCGGCTGAAGAGCAGGAAAGCTGATGGTATCAGATGGTATCAGCCCCCAGCTGCTCAGGAACTGTGGGGGACCAGGGCCTGTTTCAGAAAGGAGGTTAAGTAACCTGAGTGCATTAACCTGAAATCAGGAAACCTGGTTTTCCGCTTTCAGAATGGGAGGTTTGTTAAACCAGAGAAAGCAGAGTAAGTCAAACCCGCTTTCTGAAAGAGAGGCACCTCACTGAGTCAGTATCCATGGTTACTTATGCTGTGAACCTAACCTGGTCGGGAGCAGGTTTTATTCTCCAAACTCAAAGTTTCTGCCGGTCCTCCCCTTTAAAGACAAAGCGTATTTTTCGCTTTAACCTCTATTGCCCACATTTCCGCACAGAGACGGCCCAAGTGACAAGAATGGCTTGTCCTTTTCTGGAGGACCCAATAGACGAGGAGGCTGCATTAATTTGTAGAGAATTACATTTACCTCAGATTTGAGGATTTTGGCAAGACTCGATTTTTTGTCATTTCCCATAATGCTTTTTTGTTTGAGCTACTGCTGCAAGGTAGTCAATTACATATATACAATGAAAACAAATATTAGATATTGCTATGATGTTTCATATGTCAAATATTGTTAACAAAGCTTCAAGATCCATGTAGATGGATGTAGGCTTTTAGCACTCGCCTCCTCTGTCTCTCGTGGATCGCAGACTTCGCCAGCACACACACATCGCCAACACTAGCCTTGTTGATCAAGTTGTATAGGTTTATATGGGATTAAGAAAGTAAGCAGTGCTAGCAAATTGTGTTTCCAAAAAGTAATTGTTACATTAATCTAATTCAATGTCCCTGATCATTTTTCATGTAGATGCAATCCTGCATGAATTAAAAGAACATGGCAGCAAATAAAAGTGAAAAATCGAAGTCTTCTTAAAATCCTAATACGCACGTAAATGTAATTCTATGACCACGTAGCCTCTCGCCTATTGGGTCCTCCAAAAGGACAAGCCATTCTTGTCACTTAGACCGTCTCTGTGTGACAGATGTGGGCAATGAAGTTTAGTTTAAAAATACCGGGCTTCGTTTTTAAAAAGGGAGGGGACCATAAACTTTGAGTTTGAGAATAAACCTGCTCCCGAATTGCGTTAGGTTCACAGCATAAGTAACCATGGACACTGACCTCGAGTATAAGTTAATTTCTTCAGAAACGGGTTTGACTTACTTCTGCTTTCTCTGGTTTAATGAAACCTCTATTCTGAAACGGAAAAACCCAGGGTTTCCCTGATTTCAGGGTTAATGCACTCAGAGTTTACACTTAACCTCTTTTCTGAAACAGGCCCCAGATCTCACCCACTGAACCCGTCTGTGAAGGGACTGAGGAGTTCCTTCAGCGACAGACTCAGACACCCACAGTGTAGAAACGAGTGCTACTGCCAACAGACTTCACAACTCATCTGTATAACCAGGTCATCAACATTTGCACAAATGTGTCCAATTATTATGTATCTATTTGCTTATTTGTTTTAACCACATCTGAGAGCCAATTGTACTATCACTTATTTTTCTTTCTTTAAGCTACCATGATGAGTGAATTTCTCCCTGTGGGATAAATAAAGTTCAGTTTAATTCTGTTTTCTTCTAATTAATGAAAACGTGTAGTTTTTGTAGAAGTTATGACGCGGAACCAACAGAGCGCAGTTTGTTGTTTCTGAGGGACACACTTGTCTGACGGACCTGAGCCTCTGGCGCCATGAAAGGAAATGTAGGTTTGTTTTCCTTTTTGTGACTGAAATATTGACAAATTTAGGAGCTGATTTTATAAAAGGAAACATTGTCTGGTACCGGAAGAAGATCGATCGGCGGCGCAGACTGCAGGATTTCCGCCGGAAACGCCAGCTTCAGGTTCGTGACGTTGTCTCTAAGTTGACGTGCATCTGACAGGAGTGAGCACGCGCGTGCACGTGTCGATACCTGCTGTCAATCCGCCCCCCTCACTCCATTTTTTTTTTAATTGATTCAGAACAAAGGTGACATACAGCAAAAGAACAGGGAACAATAAACTATACATCAAAAGTTCAAAGTAAACGCCAGGGGATATACAAGCAAGAAAATAAACTTATATTAAATTATAAAGCTTAGCAAGGTGATATGTTTTGATTGCTTTTTTGTCTGTTCTGGGGGAATGGAGTGTGGCAATTACCCAATTTGGGCTAGTAAATCAAGAAAATTAGGAGCTTTATTGTTGAATCTAGTGTGTGAATATAATACTTGGTTAATAATATCAGAAGATTTATTAAACAAAAATTGAGAAAAAATGTATTATCGTAATTAACGTAACCAAATAAGATGTTTTTCCATGTTAAGGTAAAATGTGGATAAATTTGAGCTTTTATCAAGTTTGTTAATTTGTCCCATATTTTTTCAGTGTACTTGCAGGTCCAAAAGAAATGCACCAATGTTTCCTCAAACTGAGAACAGAAAGAACAGTTTTTATCAATATCCCTTTTTAGCATTGCATATACTGATTTGTTGGATAAACCTATGAATGATCTTGAATGAAATCGCTTTCACTTTGTTGTTCATATTTATTTAGCAGAACCCAAACCTTTTCCCAACAAACTTGACCATGAAGTGAAGTCCAAAATGTTCTGGCCGGGGATTCCGTTTTTAGCTCCTGCTGAAACAGTCGTTGGATGGCTTTGTTTTGATTTCTCAAAGCAGAGAAGCAGAGTTTTCTCCGACAGCAGTGTCCGTCGCGTGAAGCTGTGGTGGGGAGCAGATGGAGATCCTTTCTAAAGATAGGTGAGGTTGAGGGAAACGGCATCAAAAACAACCGAAAAGTCCTTAATAGAAACAGGGATCCCGTAGAACTGAAGGAATTGTGATAAGCATAAAGTTGACCTGTTGATTGGAATAATTGACTAACTAACTGATATTATTATCAAACCCCGTTGGTTAAAGATAGTTTTTTTTAAAAGAATTATATCTATTGTTCTAAATTGTAAAACCTGTGAGGAGAAAAGTCATGTTTCTAAATCATGGACCAAGCAAGCAGCATGTGTTTATGAAATGAAGACAGTTTGATGGACACTTTGTCGGGCTTGTATGAGCAGAGCAGTAAAAAGTCGAGGCCACTAACCTGGGAGAAAATATAATTGGGAATGAAGTTCCACAGAGAATTTGGATTTTTCAGAAACTTTCATCCAATTCATTTTAAAAGTCATATTTAAGGTACTGAAATCCAGGAAGTTCAGGCCCCCTCCCACTAGTACAATCATTCATCAGAACCGATTTCCCTATATGATGAGTTCGGTTCTTCTAGACAAAGTCGCATAGCAGTTTATAAACAGTTTTGCTAATGATGTTGCTGACATAAAGAGACTGAGCAGCATAAATGAATCTGAGAGGCCTTCAGCCTTGGAGAGGAGAATCTGACCTTAATGGAAAGAACACGTGAAAAGCCAGAGGTTAAACCTCTTTTCATTTTATCAATAAATGGAAAAAAGTTAGTATTAATTTATCATTTTCAGTTTTTGATATTATTATACCATGATATGTGACTGATGTCTTTACAGGAATATTAAAGAGTGAATCCGAATCACAAGATTTAATTGAGAGGAGTTCACATTTTTTCAAATTTAACGAAAGACCGGATGCTTTGGAAAAAGACTTAATTATATTTATTGCTAATGGAATTTGTGAGCTGTCTTTGAGAAAGAGAGTCGTATCATCGGCGAGCTGACTTACGACAATAGATCTACCAGCGATGGAGATCCCTCGTAATGGACTGGATCTAATGTGGTCACAGAGAAGCTGAGCTACAGGAAGAAATAGAAATGGAGATATGGGACAACCCTGTCTAATTCCACGCTTTATGCCTCCCTCACTCTACAAACACAATTGCTCTACCGGAACTTCCGCCTTTTAGTCCTTTGACAAACCAAAATTAAAAACTTTATTGACCAGGACAAAGAATAACAGATCCAAATTGTTAAAATTAACTTTATTTAATCATTCTTATGACAGATTCACCTTTGTTTTGTTATGAAATTCTGGTCAAATATTATTATTTGCAGCTGACAGACTGATTGCTGCAGCTGCTGTTTCTGCGGATGCTGGTGTACTTGACTCAACTATTATTGAATAAGAACAGCTTGATAAATGTTTGAAGGGATCAGTTAACTAATGTAGTGAAAGGTAAAACTCCATTTTTCTTGAGCTAATATGGTGAGAGAATTGAGTTTATTGGGACAAAGCTAATATTCCAGCATTTTCTACCACAAACCCACCTTTTTTCCTGAAATACTGGCTGACATACATTCAACCCTTCAACTCTTTTTCCTCTCTTAATTTCTTTTCCCTCCTTTTTTGGCGTCCTGATTTCAGACATGTCTTCTCTCCCTCACACAATGTGGGCCGGTCTGTCAAAAACCTCAAAAGCTGGACAGAACCATCTTAAAACAAATGCCTTCAGATGTTGATGTTACCATGACATTGAAGGTAAAATATTTGTGATTATCTACTGTTTTATGACTTACTTCATCATCATTAGGGGGCCTCTGTACCCCCCCCCCCCCCCAGTCTGGGCCCCTATTATCAGCCACTCTTACCCTCCCTTTTTGGCACCCCCGTCCAGCCAGGTGTAAAATACAGGTAAATGTGGGAGTGAGTGCAGCCTATGAATTACAGAAGACTCATCTTCAATGGCTGGAAGAGGAGAACAGGGGACAGAGGCTCCTTTTCCTGCTGGATGGATGGAGGGGTGGATGGTGGATTTACTCGATTTTAATGGTTGGGTGCAGGACTGTCACACTGGAAACCTGGGTTGACTCCTCAGGGACGCAACGAGCCAAAATCTCTCCCTGTGCGTTGAAAATACAGGGTTGTGTCAGGAAGGTCATAAAAACTCTCTACCAAACCAGTCGTCGTGGCGACCCCTAACGGGATACGCCGATAGGTGAACAACAACGCCATACATTTCTCTACAAGCCTTGCAGTGTGTGATGCATCCGCGTGGATGACCAATCACGTACGGTCTCTTGGAGGCACGTATTCCTGCAGATGGGGATCCGCCAGCATTGTGTGTGAACACACGGGTTCCTCACTGCTGCTGCTGGCAGCAACTACAGCAAAAGCATCAAAAGACATGGTATTACGCAAACCGAACAGGGCTGCAGTAATCCGTAACATGCAGTCTATAGGTGGGCATTAATAAATACATATCTTCACCCATTCGCACACGGTCACTTTGTCTCCATTTGAAACACGTTGCTTCCATCAGAGAGAGTGTAGTTTCTCCAAAACGGTCATTTCCTTGGATGAATGAAGATATTCACAGCCCCGTAAACTGGAGCGTTTATGGAGGTTCACAGACTTCCTCTGAAAGAGACGATAAATCAGGCTAGATCAGCTTCCTTCTATTAAACTGATCTCAGTAAATAGACTGAATCCCAAAATTCTTTTCAACACGCTTGTTTCTCCCACTACCACTCAACGTCCTAAGCTTTCCCAATCGGATGGTCGCACATTTCTTCAGGGTTTTTGGAAAAGGGTCTTGGATGATTATTCTCTACTGAAGAAGATCAAACCCTCTTATACTTTTAAACTCGGGTTCTTTTCTCACAAAAATTGTAAATCCCATTGATCCAAAACCATTTAGACCCAGTTCAAAGCTTCCTATTGTCTCTAAAATGTTGGAGAAGGAAGGTGCAGAGCAACTAAATGTGTATATAGAGCAACATCATATCTCTGATGTCATGTTTGAGGAAGAATCATTCTACTGAAACAGATTCCCATTCTGGCCGGAAATCGCCACTTGATCCTGTTGATCACAGCATTATGATCCCAAGTCTTCGAGATGATTATGGTCTGTCTGGGTCTGTTTTAGCTTGGTTTCTGTCATACCTCAGCGGAAGAACTTTTAACGTCATTGTAGGTTCATTAACCTCTGAAATGAAAAAGAAAATCTATGTTGTGGCGTTCCTCAGGGTTCAGTTCTGGGCCCTGTTTTGTTCATTTTATATACGACTCCTCTTGGGCAGTTAATTAGTAAAGGGCAATGTAGTGCAGAAAAATGACAGCTTGAAGCCTCCAGTTGGACTTCATTTTTAGCCTCCGTCTGTGTTTTTTATTTGAATGATTATCCCAGACTTTTGTTTGCGTGTTTTTGTCGTTTCAGTCAACCGAAGATGAAAATCTGTGACCAGGAGCAGAACTGTGCTGTGAAGCAGGAAAAAGAAGAAGAACGTCCCCAGATTAAAGATGAAGAGGAGGAAGTGTGCATCGGCCTGGATGAAGAAGAGCAGCTGCATCTGAAGCAGGATTACGAGGAGGAAGATCCGAACTGTCCGCTGGTGACGGATGCTCACAGAGGATTGAGCACCGACGGGGAGTTGGCCGTGAGGAACGGGGGAGTCAGACGTCCGGCGGAGGAGAAAACCCCGAACAAAGACGTGGGTGCAAAACCCTTCAAGAAGAGGAAGTATCAGAGACGGCAAATGGAAAAACGGAGATTTCCGTGTAAAGTTTGTGGAGAGAGTTTTGCTGCTCTGGGCGCTCACATGAGGATCCACCGCAGAGAGAAGTCCTGCATCTGCGAAGTCTGCGGCCGCAGCTTCAAGACTCGCAACTCGCTGACCGTTCACCTAAAGACCCACTCCGGAGAGCGCCCACACTCCTGCCAGGAATGCGGGAAGCGCTTCTGTCAGAAGCGGGACCTGAAGGTCCACGCCTTCACGCACACAGGCGAGCGGCCTTTTTCCTGCAGCAAGTGCGGGAAACGCTTCGGTCAGAGCGGGAACCTGAGCCGACACATGCGGACTCACACCGGGGAGCGGCCCTTCTCCTGCTCCATCTGCAGCCAGACCTTCTCGCACAGCTCCAGCCTGAAGAAGCACACCGTCCGCCACAGCGTCCAGAGACAACACGCCTGCGGCGCCTGCACGCTGAGCTTCCAGGACAAGGAGAGCCTGAGCGTGCACATGCTGAGTCACATCGGGGAGACGCCCACGTCCTGCGAGGAGTGCGGCAAACGCTTCAAACACAGCCACACGCTCAGGATCCACATGAGGATCCACACGGGGGAGAAGGCCTTCGTCTGCAGGCGCTGCGGGAAGCGCTTCAGCCAGAGCGGGAACCTCAGCAGACACATGCGCTCGCACACCGGCGAGCGGCCCTTCACATGCAAACTCTGCCCCAAACGCTTCCGGCGCTCTGACGACCTGATGCTCCACATGAGAGTCCACGGCGAGGAAGAAATCCACAGCCCACCACAGACGGAGGAAAAAGCCATTTAGACGCCACGTCACTCCTATTTTGAAAACCTCACTGCTTTCCCGAAGTAAAAACCTAAAAAATATGAACATTTTATCAAGACTTTCTATGAATCAACTGTGTTCTGATGATGGAAACTATGATGGTTTATGAAAAATAGGTTTAAAACATGTGAAAAAGTGTTCAATCCCAGTGCATTGTGGTCTATATTTTGGAATCTATTGAGCACTGTTGAACACTGGCTCTTCGCTGAGACTTCTGGGAAATTTCCCAGATTTTCATATGTGAGGTATGTCGCCCCCCCCCTTCTAATCCCTAACTAATAAAAAACTATATAGTGCGGAAGTATCCAGTGCCCTGGATTTTTTTTTTTTTTTTTTAACTTTTCTTTCCAAACTTTATTTTTCAGCTTTTTCATTCACAGTATCCTGTTACAGTATTGTTGGGCTCATATTTATAGATATAGGCCGAGAACACAAACAAAAGCAAAAAATTTTGTTATACATAAAGAGGTAACAGGTAGAAAGTAGAATATAACTAGGAAAAAAGCAAGAACAGACAAGAACAAAACCAAAACAAACAAAAAGATAAAACAAAAATACCCTCCCACCCAACCCACCCTAGGCTCTAAAAACAGATGAAGGAACACTAAGAAAAACAAATGAGAGATGATTGATTACAGTCTCAATTTCCTACATGTAAGTCCTCAAACGTCAAAAGTAAATGTTTTCACATATTCAATAAGGGGGTGCCACGTCACCGAAAATTTTTGCTGTGTTGATTTTACCCTGTATCTGAGCTTTTCTAAAGGCAGGAAGGAAAGTAACTCTTTTAACCATTGGGAAACCAACGGAGCTTTGTCAGATTTCCAGTGGAATAAAATCAGTCTACGTGCGAGTAGAGTTGCAAATGCAATGGCATTTTCCTGAGATTTGTTTGCTTTATGTTGAGGTGTCATAATTCCAAAAATACCAATCCGAAAATCAGGTGTCAGTTCTTTTCCATAGATATGGGACAGGACCTGAAATATATTTCCCCAGTAATTGTGTAGGTTGGGGCAGGACCAGATCATGTGGCCTTCAGTAGCCGGTACATGTCTGCATCTCGGGCAGGCAGGATCGGCAGCTGGAGAAATCTTTGCTAGCCTCTCTCCTGTATAATGGAGACGGTGAAGTATTTTGAATTGAATTAGACCATGACGAATGCAGAGTGACGAACTGTGTATACGAGTCAGACAGGATTTCCACTCTTCTTCCGACATATTGACTCCAATATCTTTTTCCCATCTGGTTTTGGTTTTTATCCATTTAATAGGTTTCATATCCAGCAAAAGTTTGTAAATGTTTGAAATTCTTTTCTTGCCGAAAGGATCTAATTCTAAAAGGGTGTCCACTTCATTTTTAGGTGGTAAATAGGGAAATGAAGAGTACAGGGTCTTTGCAAAACTACGTATTTGTAAATATCTGAACATGTGTGAGGCGGATATGTTGTAATCCCTGATTAGACTATCAAATGCGCAGA
This sequence comes from Oryzias sinensis, assembly GCA_037389245.1. Lineage (NCBI taxonomy): Eukaryota > Metazoa > Chordata > Actinopteri > Beloniformes > Adrianichthyidae > Oryzias > Oryzias sinensis. Next base: position 24,821,905 of record CM074498.1, on the reverse strand, counting down.
AACCATTGTCCGAAAAAAGTTGATAGAAGAATTTTAGACCTTTGACATGCCAGCCTTTAAAGGCATTATCTGTGACAGATGGCAGGAAGAATGGATTAGAGGAAATGGGGAAAAATCTGCTGGCTTGTCGAAGTGCAAAATGTTTCCTAAACTGGAACCATATCTGGATAGAAGCTCTGACAATCGGGTTCATGTTTTGTTGTGGTCGATTTTGAGATAATGAAGAAGTTAGCAGTGGTATTGGATTGGACATCAGTTCCATTTGTGCCCAAACTTCCCCTTCATTAGTCTCATATAGATGTTTCCAATGCAATAATTTGGTAATGTTTGCTGCCCAGTAATAGAGAATAAAATTTGGGAGTCCTAGCCCTCCTGCGTCCTTTGGTACCTCCAAATAGGTCTTTTTCATTCTAGGATTTGACTTATTCCAAATAAATGCTGCTACCATTTGATCTAAGTTTCTGAAGATGGATTTAGTTATGAAAATAGGAATCATTTGAAAAGTATATAAGAATTTTGGTAAAACGGACATTTTAATAATATTTATCCTGCCTGCAAGTGAGGTTGGTAACGTTGACCATTTTTTTAAGTCTTGTGACGTTTGTTCTAACAAAGATTCAAAGTTTCGAGTTCGTAGTTCCCCCATTGTGCGGGCGATGTTTATTCCTAAGTATTTAAATGCATCTTTTTCTACTTTGAAGGGGAAAGCGGAAAAGTCACTGTCAATATTATTAATGGGAAACAACAAGCTTTTGGTGTAATTCAATTTATATCCAGAAATGTGACCAAATTGATCTAGTACCTTGAGTAGTCTAGGTATTGATATAGATGGATTAGAGATATACAACAACAAATCATCCGCATAGAGTGACACTTTATGTATAATATTACCTCTGGAAATTCCGGCAATCTGGTTGTCCCCTCTGAGAGCTATGGCCAATGGTTCAATCGCTAAGTTAAAAAGATAAGGAGACAGACTACAGCCCTGTCTGCAACCTCTTCCCAATTTGAAAAAATCTGATAGTAGGTTATTCGTGCGTACTGCTGCAATTGGGGAGAGATATATTATTTTAATCCATTTTTTGAATGAGGGACCAAATTTGAACTTTTCCAGGGCCGTGAATAGGTACCTCCATTCGATACGATCGAAGGCCTTCTCTGCATCTAAGGAGACTATTATTTCAGATTTTTGTGTTGGTTTTTGTGTATATAGAATGTTGAGCAGGCGTCGCATGTTGTAGAATGATTGTCTGCCGGGTAAAAAAACAGTTTGGTCAGAATGTATAACTTTTGGTAATATAGTACCTATTCTATTAGCCAGAATTTTTGTCAGGATCTTGTAGTCGCTATTTAATAGACTTACTGGTCTATAGGAGCTGCATTGTAGGCGGTCCTTACCCTCCTTATGTAGCACTGCTATTGTAGCCTGACTCATGGTCATTGGTAGTTTCTCTAAACTAAATGCCTCTTGATATACCACTTTGAGTATTGGAGCCAACTTATCGATAAAAGTTTTATATAGTTCAATGGGGAAACCGTCAGGTCCCGGTGCCCTGTTGTTCTGCATAGATTTAATTGCTTGTTTTATTTTATTTGTTGTTATTTCTCTATCAATCTTTTCTCTATCGTCTGAGGATATTTGAGGTATAGGTAAATTTTCAAAAAATGTGTTAAGACTGTTTTCATCAGTTGGCTCTGAGGTATAGAGATTAGAATAGAATAGTTTAAACTGGTCATTTATTGTCTCCAGATCTAGTGTTCTCTCCCCCGAGGTTTTGCAAATTTCAGGAATGGTATTAGCAATCATGGATGTTTTGGTTTGATATGCGAGGAGCTTTCCAGCTTTGTCCCCATGCTCATAAAATGTCTGTCTTGATTTAAATAGAAGGCGTTCTGTTTGTTGTGTAGACAAATTTTCGTATTCTGTATTTAGCAGCAACTTTCTTTTGTAAAGATCTGGTGTTGGATTTTCTGCATATAAGCGATCAGTCTCTTTTATGTTATTAGTCAAGTCATTAATTCTTTGTTTATATTTTTTATTTTGGAAAGATGAGTAGGAGATAATTTGGCCCCTGAGATAGGCCTTTAGTGCCTCCCATACAACATTCATTTGCATGTCCGGAGTTTGGTTCAGTTCCAAGAAATATTGTATCTGGTCCGATAGCATTTTTTTAAATGAATCTTTGGATAATAGTAGCGGGTCAAGCCGCCAGGCGGTTCTGCGTTTAGGGGGCTCATGCAGTTTGATATCCAGTTGTACTGGGCTATGATCAGAGATGACGATTGCATTATATTGACAGTCCAATACATTGGGAATAATCCTATTATCTAATATGAAGAAATCTATTCTTGAGTATGATCGATGTACTGGTGAGAAAAATGAAAACTGTTTAGAAGTTGGGTTCTTGTTTCTCCAAGGATCAGAAAGCGCGTATGATTCCATAAAATTTGCGATAGTTGTACCTGCTTTGGACATTTTGCTACCAAGTCTTGGGTTTGATTTGTCTAGCAGTGGGTTAAGGACACAGTTGAAGTCCCCCCCTAAAATCAGCTGTGATTCAGTCAGATCTGGTATGTTTCCAAAAAAGTTTTGGAAAAAGTTTGGGTCGTCCCAGTTTGGTCCATATACGTTTGCTAAGGTGACCCGTTTGCCATAAAGCCTGCCTTTAACGATGATATACCTACCTCTAGCATCAGATGTTATTGACATTTGTACAAATGGGATTCCCTTCCTAATTAAAATAGCAGCACCCCGGGTCCTGCTTTCATTTTTAGAACTGAATATGTGTCCTATCCACGGTTTCTTCAATTTAACTTGTTCATTTGACCGGAGGTGTGTTTCCTGCAAAAAGATTACATCAGGTCTAAATGATTTTAGATGTGTAAAGACTTTAGTCCGTTTAATTGGATTATTTATTCCTTTGACGTTCCAACTTATAAAGCGAAGGCACGCTTGATTTTGTGAGTCTGTCATTTAAACAGCAATATGTATATATATGAAAGAAAAGGAAAAAAAGTGTTCTCATCAAAACCCCAAAATGAAAAGAGCCTCAACCCCCCATGCTGATCTACAAACCCCCCTGAGATCGCATCCCTCTGAACTAGTACTAAGTAGTAGCTAAACATTCTCCTAGCTGTCAGAAAGCCCCTCAACTGGGCACATTGTGCAACATGTATTTAGACTCCAGAACAGTAAAATACTGTAGATTAGAAAATAGTAATAAAGAAATAAAATAAAAAAATAGATAAAACAATATAAATTATGTTCTCCAACTTAATACTGCATTTAAAACGACGATCAATGGAACTTCAATGATAACCCTCTAAGTTCCAAAAGAAGAGAGAGAGAGAGAGAACAAAAACAAAAAAAAGAGGATTGGATAATTCCCTAAACATTGCAAAAGCAAAATGAACAAAGTAAAAACAAGAGGGGAATATAAAAAAAAGGATACCTTTCAGGGTTTTTTTTTTTTTTTTTTCCCCTTCTTTCCCTTTCCCTCTTATGAAAATATAGTCACATGACGTCTTCTGGGCATCAAGGAATCAGTGCAGGGTCATCCTCTTCTGTGAGAGTAAACTCTGCTGCAGGAAAACTTCCCTCTTCATTCAGCTGGTCGCAGTAAATCCTTTTTAATATAGTCGATTGCTGCAGACGGATCCGTGAAGCGCTTGTCTTGTCCTGTTGGTGTCGTGATGCGCAGGGTGGCTGGAAACATAATCCCAAACTTGACGCCGGTGCATCCCCGGAGCAGATGTTTCGCCTCTGTGAAAGCAGCTCGTTTCTTTGCGACAGTTGCGGTGAAATCAGGGAAGATGCTGATCCTCATATCTTGTAGAAGCAGCGGCTGCGATCTGGCGGCTCTCCGGAAAATTTCCTCCTTCTCCTGAAAATAGTGGAACTTCACCACTATCGCCCTGGGGGAGTTTCCAGGTTTTCCCAGGCTGCGATGAGCTCGGTCCAGCGTCGGTGTGAAGTTGAGATGAAGCGTTTCTGTCAGCATTGTGGCAATAACATCAGTCGGTTTCCCAGTGTTTTCAAATCCTTCTTTCACCCCGACAATCCGTGCATTGCAGCGTCGCTGTCGCCCCTCTAAATCATCCACCTTGTCAGTTAGCTTAGCAACCTCCGACTTTAGCTTGCTAACCACATTCTCCAGTTCCACCGTCTGGTCTGAATATGTATTCAAACCAAACTCAATACTGTCCAGGCGGGTCTCGTGCTTCTCCTGATCTTTCTTTATTGAATCTATTTTGTCGTTCAGATCCTTTGTACTCGAGTCAATCCGCTCCAGTATAGTCTTTTCGGAGTTAGCAATCGCCCTCATTACCTCTCTCATGTCC